>JAFVLL020016728.1:0-15584 GCA_021397915.2 Tor tambroides
AAATATGTAATATTTTTGTTGTTAGGTTATCTGTGTCATGCAGCAGAAAGTGTGCACACGCAACACAGCGCTGTTTGTGAAGAACGGGCAGGCGTGTGGAGCCGGAGCCCCTCCTCAACTTCCTTTCCGCTGCCCGCGATGTGGAGAGCATGAACGTTTCCACAGTCTTTCTTCTCTCAGAGCTCACCTAGAATACAGCCACCCGTTCCACACTAAACATGACATCGGCCTCCTATCCACGAGGGATCTCTCTAACACAGAGCGCATGGACGGCTCCAAAACCTCCAATTCTGACATGCATAAAGTACGTGATGCAGGCACGAATACTAACTCCACTGCGAGAGGAGAGCACAAGCTCTTATTCGGCGCTGACCAAACTCCATCGCAGCAGCCCGCAGAGCAAAAGCTCACGCTCCCAGAGAGGAGCCTCAGCGTTGGGGACGCGCCGGCCGGAGCTGGACCCCTCTCGGCTCCTGTGGCGTCAGTGGAGAAGAGGCTGGAGGGGATGATGAGGACAGCCAATAGCAGCATGGAGCGACGTCTGCTGCGGCTGAGCTCAGAGCTGGCACAGACAGACACGGCTATCCTGTGTGAGCGCGCTCACTCGCATCACCTGGCCCAGGAGAAACAGGAAGTGCTGGAGCGAGAGCGGGCGCTCAGCAGACAGGTAGACACCGCCGTGATGGTGATCGCCACACTCAGGCAGCAGCTCAGCATCTCGGAGCACGAGTTGGAAAGGAGAGAACAGTGAGTGAAAGATTTAAATATTATTTAACAGAACACAGTCCCCGTAATCAGATTTCTGGTTGACCATGGGTTTCTGGTGACCTATTCTAAACCCTATAAAGTCTACTGTATCATATCTGAAATGAAGAAAAAAAGACCTTTAAATTATCAACATGATCAAAACTTTACACCAGATTTGTTGTACACAATCTCCTCCATGCCCTCTGTCATCTGATGGATAGTTTGTAATTTTTAGCAAGAAAAAGTCCATTTAGTATACTTATATAAATGTCTCCCTTCAGGTTGTGTCTTTTTGCTGTGAAAGCTTTACAGATTTTTAGAAAGTAAATGTAAGAATAACTTTTACATTGTTAGTTTTATATTGATTTACTGGACTGAAGCAAGTTAGGTTTACTTGATTTATTCATACAACATTTTTTTTTAGAAAAATATAAAAATCTAAATCAAATATGATACACTAGGCTATTGAGGGACGTTTATTTTTGGCTTTCAATCATCATTGTATTGCATTGTGTTATATCCACGCATATACACAATAAAAACTACAGAGCTTTGATCATAAAACCAAGCACTAAATATAGTGTCATTAAGACATTATTGGGAGATATAAACAGATATTTATATGTAATGTATGTAAGTTTGTTGTACTTTTATAAAGAGCTCATTGATTACAATACATCAGAATTTCATCTTACTTTTTGGCCATGTAAATATGAGCAAATGTATCAAATTGCATATTTTTGCTCAGTTTGGACCTCTGAATATTGTGTGTGTGTGTGTGTGTGTGTGTTTTCTTATTCTTCAGTGTCATTATATGAGCCATAAAAACCTGATGTATCAATACGATACTCAACATAAGAAAAAAACTTTATATTTTTATATTTTGTCTTAGGTTCATTAAACTGTTCCATTAAAAAAGGTTTACAGGGTTAAAAGAACAGTACACATTTATTTTTTCAACTTTAGTTTATTTCCTCGATGGAACACCAAAGGAAATGTTTAATAGAATGTCCAAGCTGCTCTGTACAAGCATTTTTTGAAGATGTTTTGAAAAGTCTCCTTTTGTGTTCCAAGGATGAAAGAAATTGAAAGCTATAAGGTTGGAATAAAATGAGGGTGAGTGTATTATGATGAATGGAGAAATCATGCTCATTTTTACATTGGTTTTCTTAAAGGTGCGGCAATGAGAAACAGAAGGAAACATTTATGACTGTTAAGGGGAAAATATGAATAAAAAATGTCTCATAAAGCAGTTTTCTGATAACTACCTTTTACTGTATTGCAGGGAAGTTATTACCATCCAGAAGTTTCTGGAAGCAGCGGCGCAGCATGAGATGTGTGGGAAGGTTCGTTTGCGTCGGTTCATCGAGAGCCTCTTGCGGAGGATTTCTCTGGCCGAGAGACTGCTGGAATATTATCAGAGCGCCCCCCACAGGCATTATTGCACGGCTCACTCTGTATGTCACCAAAATTTCCATAAAAATAAAAATGTGTATCTCATGCCTTAAACATTTTATATATATATATATATATATATATATATATATATATATATATATATATATATATTTTTTAAATGGCTTTCATACAATTGTTTTTTTTTCCACCCAATTTGTTTTTTATTTTGTTATTTTTTAAAATATAAGTCAATTTGGAGTCTTGAATATTAAGTTTTCTTTATGCTACTCCATTTGATGTAAACAAAATGCATTTTCATAAAAAGGTGAAATCTGATATTTAAAAAAAACTTCATGACATTTTATAATAATTTGAAAATTAAATTATTAATAATAATACAAAGACCATGCCTATATTTAAATATTATATATATATAATTTTTTTTTTTTACAATCTCCGAACAGTTACACCACCATTTTTCACTTTAAGCCCTCCAAAAATGATAGAATGATTTATATTTCAGAAAATGAAAAAGTATTTTCATATGCATTTTTATATGAATTGCATTTTCAGTGTATTTTTAAACAAGGAAGAGTGTCAAGTCATTGACCCATGTACTGATGTAAAAAAGGAAATTCAATAATGAATCACCTGATATGACCCACTTGTATGATTTTCCAGGATTGCAATAATGAACTTCTATTTCAGAAATATGTCAGTCCTCTGCATTTCTCTAATTTGTCATTATTTCAGGTGCCTCTGCCTTCAGAGCTCGGTCCACATAGAATAACACAAAGCAGGTATTGCATTATTGGTTATACTTTAAGAAGGAAAGTCACATTACCCCAGTAATGAGTAATTCATGTAACCATTTAACCTCTAGTTTCCTATGCTTAACAACCAGCAGAACATTTTCAGAGCACTTCAATATAAATCATGTCCTTATTTGACTCAGGGCACTCGTTTGGCTTGTAGTAGACAGGATGTCGCCTCTAAGTAATTCATGAGATTCTATCAAGACAGTAGAAGATCATGTTGCCCTGCCATAAATAATGATTACCCTTCTTTTCCATTTAATCAGTCTTAAATATTAAATACACTTGGTGTGTTGGATGATGATAATTGTCTTATGTTGCCATTCTTTGACATCAGGTCTTCAGGAGACCATCTTGAGCAGGATGAAGAGCAGCAGTTACTTGGTCAGTCTGGATGGGGACTGTCTAAAGGTTCTTCTGGAAGACTGGGTTACGACAGCTGGTCCCAGCGGAGGAGGTCAGATGGGTACGAGGTTTAGGGACAGAAGTGGAACTTAGCAATGAATGTACATGCAAATAACACTATTTCAAAACATTACTGAAATATGTTGAATATATTAATAATCATACAGTGGGGTCCAAAGTCTGAAACCAGATTGAAAATCTTATTTTTTAATGATTATTTATTATTTTTTTGTAATTACAATATGGTAACATATGGATGAGTGTTTATTTATTTATTATTATTATTATTATTATTATTATTTATGTAGCACATACTTGTTTTTTTTTAGCAAGGATTCATTAAATTGATCGAAAGTGACAGTAAAGACATTTCTAACAATTAACTAGATTTATGTTTCAAATAAATGGCAATAAGTCTTAATAAATGATAAATAAATACAATTAATCATTTAATTAAATTAAGAAATAAATTTTTCTGTTCTTAAGAATTCTGAAGCAAAGTATCACCATTTCCACAAAAATATTAACAGCAATTGTTTTAAACATTTTAAAGGTAAGAAATGTTACTTGAGCACCAAAATCAGCATATTAGAAAGATTTCTGAAGGATCATGTGACACTGAAGACTGGAGTAATGATGCTGAAAATTCAGCTTTGCTATTACTGCATTTTTGATTAAATAACAAATCTTCATATCTAAACATTGTCATATGAACACAACCAGTCAGTAATTACACTGATTTAAGTTTCACAGAAGTACTGAAAATTGCAAGATGCACATAACTGAAAGTAATGATAGCTTGCAGTTGAGTAGGTGAGTTAGATGTTGATTTAGTAGCCATACTGACTGATTCATTGAGTTTTCATGATTACAAGAACCTGACTACTCCAGTCTGCCTGTATGTTTGTTTTTACATGCAAAATCATTTCAGGTTGCCAAATACTATGTTGATATTCATGTTAAATTTTCACTAGAAACAGACTTTTGGACACCACTGTATGTAAATATGAGTTATACAAAAGCCCAATAAACAACAGCGATGTCCAACTACAGCTGGCAGATTAGTTATTTGATACTTATTTGATTCTTGAATGTGATTATGGTCCATCTGTGAAATATTTTAACGATAAGATTAGCTGTAGAATGAACACATGGTGAAGCTGCCCTTTAATTCAAATAGATACAGCTGTCATGACAAGTTGCTAACATGAAGTGAAGTTAGTAATGTTACATGCTTGTTGTTTTCTAACTAACACTACTGTTCAGGAAAGTTAATGTAGTTATATTATCTAAATGCAAGATGATGTTAAAATACAACCTGTGCCGTACAGGTCGGATCTTATGCCACTTTAAGCTTGTAGTTTGTTCACAAACTTTCTCTCATTGAAAATGCACTGTTTCAGCAAGAAGAAAAAGTATGTAGCAAATATCAAAATCATTTAGGCCTACTTGGGTCTGTTTTTTTGTTGTGTATTTTAAATAGTGGTGCTACATTTTAAGGGATGAATATACATTTCCCTGCTTATGTTAGCCAGCCTCATTAGAAGGAGAGAAAGAGGAAACTATAACAGAGAAGAAAGTTCTCTTTCGTTTTAAAACATGCAGCTATTGGAATATGTATAGATGTTGTTAAGTGTTCTTAAATTAATTGCCAAGAAATTTGATAATAGATCACTTTTGCCATTCTGTACAATTGGAGCAATAGCACTTATGGTCTTTGGCTGAACTGTGAAACGACTCTGTAAAGGAATGTACTTTTATTTAAAGAGATAGTTTACCCAAAAATGACAATTCTGTCATCATTTACTCACTTCTTTTGTGTTTCACAGAGGAAAGAAATGCAGGTTTCGAACATCACAAGAGTGAGTAAAAGATTTGGTATCAAAATGATTTAATTTTGAGCATTTTCATTTCTGGGTAAGCTATCCTGTAAAATAATAATAGTTACAGGTTTTTTTTAGTCCTTAACTTAAGTTGCATCTAGCACTTAAATCAAAGGAATATTCAGTATTCAAACAATGTTAAGCTCTATGGACAGCTTCTGACTGTTCTAACTGTACTGTTCTTTTTACAAGCTAAAGGAAAGTCACGATTCATTTTTGTGGCATTCAGTAGCATGTTACAGATACCATAAAGCTTAACTTGTACAAAGAGCTACACTTGAAAAAACTGAACATTTTAATTCCCAGGCAGGTCATTCTCGGCTCTACACAACTGGAGCAGTAGCACTTATTCGCATCTTGGGCAAAACTGTGAAACAATTCAGACAAAAGCAGTATACTACACTGTAAAAAGTGATGTTGACTTAACTTAAAGAAATTGAGGAAACCCGTTGCCTTAAAATTATTAAGTAAATAATAATTTTTTTTAAAAAGTTAAAAGGTTAGTTCACCCCAAAATGAAAATTCTGTCATTAATTACTCACCCTCATGTCGTTCCAGACCCTTAAGACCTTCGTTCATCTTCAGAACACAAATCAAGATATTTTGGATGAAATCGGAGAGCTGTCTGAACCTCCATAGACAGCAACGCAACTGAAATGTTCCCAGGTCCAGAAACGTAGTAAGAACAACGGTAAAACAGTCCATGTGATATCAGTGGCTCAACTTCAGTTTTTCGATGCTACGAGAATCCTTTTTTTGGCGCAAAGAAAACAAAAATAACATAATTTACTCAACCATTCTTCTCCCCCGAGTTACGTCTTCCGCCATTTTGGAGAGTACCTAAGAACGTATTTGACGTAATCAGCGTTGTTTACGTTCGGGGGGGAAAGTGCGCACATGAACACAATCTGCATAATAAGCGTTATTTACGCTTACGGGAAAGCATGCGTATGCGTTGTGATACTTTCTAAAATGGCGGAAGATGCAACTCAGGACGCAAAAAAAAGTATTCTCATAGTGTCGCAAAACTGAAGTTGAGCCACTGATGTCACATGGATTGTTTTACTGATGTATTTACTACGTTTCTGGACCTGGGAACATTTCAGTTGTGTTGCTGTCTATGGAGGTTCAGATAGCTCTCCGTTTTCATCAAAAATATCTTAATTTGTGTTCTGAAGATGAACGAAGGTCTTACGGGTCTGGAACGACATGAAGGTGAGTAATTAATGACAGAATTTTCATTTCGGGGTGAACTAACCCTTTAAGTAAATTATTTACTTAATAATTTTAAAGCAACAGGTTTCCTCAATTTTTTTAAGTTAAGTCAACTTATCACTTTTTACAGTGTAGCAAAGTCCATTAAAGGGGACATCGGATGCCCGTTTTCCACAAGTTGGTATGATTCTTTAGGGTCTTCATGAAATGTCTGCAACATACTTTGGTTCAAATTCCTCAATGGTCGTGTAAAACAACACACTTTTTACCTCATCAAAAACAGCTCTGTTCACAGCAACCTGTTTCGGTGCAGGTCTCTTTAAATGCTAATGAGCTACTGCTCACTCCACCCCTCTCCCAGTATATCCATATATGGTTCAGTAGTGGGCTTGTTCAAATATCTAACTATCTACATACAAACTGGCTGCAAATTGAAACAGCTGCTGGATGACACAGTTTCAGACTCCGACGGCCCATAAAAAAACTGGCTGCATGTTTTTTTTTTCTGCTTTTCTGAGCTGGCAGACACGCCAGTTACCTAACTAAATGCAAAAAGCTAAAAAAGTGAAAATTTCATCCAATGTCCCCTTTAATGTACAAAAATACTGACTTACAGTATAACATTTGAAGTACAATTTTATGAACGAAGAGGGTATTGTCTGTAAAACCAACAGACTGGAGGAACAGGGTAGTGCTTTTGGTGTTATTAATAGATTGTTGTGGTCTATAAAGGACTACTGCATGCACACACTTGGGTATAACATTTATTTGACTTTAACTTCTCAGCACTTCGACTTCACAGTATTCAAAATCAATGTTTTGTAAATACTAGTATGTATTTTTTGTCAGATGCAGGGTAGATCTCATCCACCGCACCTTAGTCTTGATATGAACCGAGTCAGTTTTAGGGGGAAAAAAGCCAAATGAGGGCATTTGCTTATATTTCAGCTCAGGCTGCTTGTTCTGTTCAGTTTAAGCTCTGAATTTTTCCCATATTATTCTACAAGTTGCATGTGACCAGCTAAATAGGACCTCTTGGCTTCATGTGTGAGACTTTTACCTTTTTAGAAAAAAAAATATATATACAATATATATATACAAAAAGCCCAGCAGAAATAACAAATGGCACTTGGAATTTGAGTTCAGAAGACGAAAGTATAAAAACGACTAGTTATAATTCTTGTTTTAAACTCTTGTTTTTGTGCTGTTTTGTTCATTGGTGGCAATGTCATCCACTCCATTGTGTGCTCAGTTCTGACACTGTGATTATAGACTCTTATTTTGTCTTTCGTGGTCTCTTCATGTTTCTGTATCACTAGTTTATGTTGTGTTTAGTTAGAAAGAGATCTAAAGTACCGTAGTGCTGTGTGAGCATGAGGTAGTTCACATCCATCAGTATTTTCTTGTGAGTGAGCATGCTATAATGCTTTATCCAGTGGCTTGTGCAATATGTGACAATATTTTCATGATGAGAGGAAAAGAAACGGTACTGTACAGAAGAAATCTAGAGGACATAATAGGGTCAAACAAGGTCAAGTAGGGCTCAACCTAATTCACATGTGATTTTATTTATGTATCTATTTGTTTGTTTATTTATTTATTATAAATAGAATCTGAGACAGTGTTCCTATGTATCTTATTGTCTTGTAGCAGTACCAACTAATATATACTGAGCAGCACAATGTTCACAACGCTGGTTCAGACCATCATTTATAAGAATTTACAATGTTTTGGACTGACTGAAAATATAAAGATGGATGACACTAAAAATAAGATTGATAGGCTATTAGTTAGTTGCTACCTATTTCAAATAATAATAATATTTGGCCAATTGTGTAAATATTTGGCAATATGTTGTCAATATCAGGTTTACTTTTAAAATATACAATATGAGTGGCCGTATCAGTACAGTAGCAGTCATATTTGGTTTTTTAATTCAGTATACATCTGATTAAGCCAATGATAGAGCAGATACTATAAAATCTACATATATATATATATAAATATACATATATATATACTACACAGTTATTCATTTATTCTACATTATAATGTGTGCTACTTCAAGACTGAAGAATAGATTTTTGTAAAATGAAAACAGGTATTTATAATATCAGCCATCGTACCAGCCTTTGGCCATTACATTAAAATAAATATCAGCTGTTGTATCATAAAAATTGGTATAATGATGCATATCTAAAATGAATAGTTCTGTGAACTAGGTTGGACCCTAGAAATGTAGGTGTGCCATTATAGATGTGACAATCAGAAGTAGAACAAAGATGAATAGGTTAAACATTTTCTGTTCTATTGTTTGGTGTTTCTTGATAATAATGAGTATAATTTGAGCTACTGTTTAATGTTGTGCCATGTTGTTTTCTGTTAAAAATATTGAATTTGTTTTCTCTAGACTTAATTATCTTAATGTTTGTGCCTTTCTCTTGAAACATTGTCGTCTGTATTACACTTGTGATACTGTGAGATCTGAAGTCTCACGCGATCCTTGCTGCTGTATGTGATATTCTGAATAATAGAAATGAGATTAGAATTGATCATTAAAGATTGATTTGTTAATGCTATGCCTGTTTTCCATCTCGTGTGGCTACTGCAGCATTATTAAAATCTGAATGGTCATTCATTTGATCAGACCAACTTGTTTTACTGTGGTTTTTTTCCATATGATGTTCTAGATTTATATAGGAATTTTACAATTCATACTCAAACTTGGACTTTCCTGAATAAGATGAGATTTTAAATTGATCTTCACGTGTCTTCAGTCTCTTCTTATTTAATACTGCAATGCAAAGGATGAACACCAGAGGGTATCCTTGATTTGACTGTTTATGCAGAACTGATTTTTGGATCTCTGAGAACAGCTCAGAGTGCAATGGTGAGTATTTGATTTGTTTTTTTCTACAGCAAATTCAAACTTGAATTTGCGGTACCACCTTCGATGAAGCCTGTTAGAAGGTAAAAACCTTTGGGATCCATCTGTATGCTTCCTTACACAATGTATGAAATAGTTTTATTATTTAAAGGGGTCATATAATGCTATATCCACTTTTACAAGTTGATTGTACTGAAATGTGTGTTGGCAGTGCCTGTACACAACCATCCTATAATGATAAAAATCCATCCAGTGTTTTTTTTAATCTCCTAATATGTTTTCCCCTGTCTCAAATCGAGCTGTTCGTCTTGTGACGTCACAAGATCAGGCTCACGATTGTTGATTGACAGGAGCATTTCAGCTTCAGACCCGCGCCCTGAAGCGAGCTGTCATCATAGTCCGCCATTGTGATACGCTGGAGCAGAATGGCGTCTAAGCGATCGTGGTGTTCTGTTCTTGGGTGTAATAACGAGCACAGCAGTTTTGATGTTCCTAAATCAGAACCGCTGATGACGCAGTAGCTGAGTTTTGTTTTGGAAGGGAATAGTCCCCCAGATCAACCTCAATTCTTTCATGTTTGCGCAAATCATTTCTCACCAGACTGCTTTATAAACGAGGGTCAGTTTAAAGATAGTTTTGCCAAGAAGCTGCTCCTGAAAAAGGATCGGTACCAACTATTTGTGTTCCTGCTGCACCTCCAGAAGAAGTGAGTGTAACGTTTTATTAAACTTTATATTAATCTATGCTAATCGCTTGCATGTTTCACCATGAATGTGGCTAAAGTTTACACTAACTTTCATTACGTGACATCAAGTGTTCATTACGTGAAATCAAGTGTACATTATGGCATGTTTTCTATGTATGACGTTCTCAATATAATTAATAATCCCACGTTTGTAATGAACAACACGTTATGGTTATTGTGTTATTATAAACTGTGTACGCTGTGGTGAAGTTAACGCGGTAACAGTACATTAAGCTTACTTTTGTAGATGGTTTATAACGGTGTCTGTTACTGATTAATAAGTAATAACAGTACAGTACAGTAACGTGTTGTAACAGTACATACAAAGATAGATCAAAGTGACATTACGTTAACCGGCCATTCAGAAACATCCTGTTCGAGCCTTAATTGTCGAACTTCTTCGGGGCCATCATCTTGTTCCGGGTCCGACTCCGGTTCAAATTGATATGGTTGCACAGTGTCCTCAGAAACTCCCGCTGCCATTCTTCCGCCAAAAGATACCCTCAACTGTTGTCAAGGCAACACTCCACGTGTGTTGTGTCACGCCCCACAGAGCAGAGGGGCGGGGTGACGAAACTCACGATCATTTAAGGCACATGCACTGAAATGGGTGCTACTGAACAGAGAGCTGTTTTTGACCAGGTAAAATGAGTGTTTTCTTACAATACTAACGAGAATTTTTAATTAAAGTATATTACAAACTTTTCATTTAGACCCTAAAGAATCATATTAACTTGTACAAAAATGGCATTATGTGACCCCTTTAACACCAGCACTCCCGTTATATATGTGACATTTTAAAATGTGGATTTTCAGTCCACCTTTGGAAGCTATAGAGAAATCCTTGAAGATTAAGCTTGAGAATTTTTCCAAACGTGTTACAGTTCCAGAGCTATTTGTAGCAACATTTTCTTTGAAAATGATCTCAGAAGATACTTTTTCTTTGTAAATAATCATATATTATAATACATATAATTTTTACTCCAACAGACCTCAAAGATATATGTTATACTTAATTTGAGAAGTAGCTAAAATCCTGGAGGAACTTTATTTATTTATTTTGATAAATTATTTATTTTGATTAAAATAAACCAGCAACATTACATTAAAAGAAACAATGAAAAATACCCAATTTACTCACGTCATTCCAAATTTTTCCATAGAACACAAAAAATGAGACATTTAAAAGAATGTTTGTGCTGCTCTGCTCCAATGAAACAGTCATGAATAGGAACTAATGCTGTAAAGCTCCAAAAACAAAACAAATGTATTTTGGGGGGGGGGGTCTGTTAAGGATTTACTCTGAAACAATTTTTGTTTGTGAATTTCATAAATAATTACAAAGAAATGGCAAGTAACACACTGAATAAAATAATGTTACTCCCATAATTTTTTATTTACCTCTTCAAAAAATCCTTTTTATAGTGAAATTGTGCGCTAATATATTCCAAGTCTTCTTAAGTGACAACTTTCTGTGAGGAACAGAATGATTTTTGTCACAACAGATCGTATCACAAGTCACTTTCGTTGTATAAAGACTATCTTGATCATCATATCAAACTTTTCCTTTTGTGTTCACCAGAAGAATGAAAATCATTTGGCTTTGAAATGGTGTCATTTTGGTGTGAAATATTCCCTTGAGTAAGACTTTATTCATAAAATGCTTCAGAGATGTGTAGAGGAGAAGAGCTTTGGGGCCGTAATGCTCAAAGAGTTTGGCTGTGTTTCAGGGAAAATAAACCTCCAGAATGGAAACACACATTAACCAGACTGCATAGATCTATGGTCAAAGAGCGAAGACCTCTCTGCTACATTAAACAAAGATATCATCTAGGAACAGAGACCAGAGAGTGAAAAAGGGGTCAATAAATAGCTGCAGTGGTGCTAGCTGGAATAAGAAGATGGTGCATGTTAACGTTTCTTTTCTGTGTAGTGTTCTTGAAGATCAAAGAATCGCTTGGTGGCGTTTTTGATTGGTTGGCTCTGGTTGTCGTCTTTGCGAGTGTATTAAAGGCTCTAATGGCTGCAGCCTCTAAGGCTCGGACTGACGTCACTCATTACATTTAGAATGCTGAGGTCATGACCTCTCTCATTTACATTTTTCAGAAGGTTTTTTGTTTAACGGAGGCCATTCATGAGCATTTTGGCCTAATCAAACATGGAGTACAACTTGTAGATATGTTCTTGTGTTTAATACAACCTCTATTCAGTAGCCTGTATGGGTCAGAGATGAGACAAAATTAAATTTACAAAAGTGATTTTATATACACAGAAAGGATTTTAAATGCAAGTGTCTACTTTAATGTTTCAAATAACTTTTGTGAAAACGTCAGAATATGAGTAAGTTGAGAGAACTTAAACGTTTAAGGCAACCAGCTTCAGCAGATTTCTGAGTTTTCTCAACTTGTTGTTTTAAGTTTATACAACAAAAAGTTGAGAAAACTCAAAAATCTACAAAAATAAGTTGAGAAAACTCAAATCTGCTGAAGCTGGTTGCCTTAAACTTCTAAGTTTGCTCAACTTTTTTTTTTACAGTGTGGGGTCACATACGCCTCGTTGGGAATCACAGCTCTTGTGCTGTTTTTACAGCGGTCATTTCTAAAAAAATAAAATGCAGAAGTTCACTGCAAAGCCAATAAACTTCTGCCTGCGAGGCCTCTGTTTGTTTGAGTTGGCTATGAAGAAAGTTTACAAGCCCCATTGTTAGGAGGAGACAGAAAGAGTGAATAAGCAGACCAATATTATTAGAAAGCACACTTGTTTCCATAACTAAAAGTGTTATTCAGTCATATGTGTCATAGCATAATGAGGACTGGAGAGTTTCTGCGTTTATTAATGTCTGGTGTGAATTCAGATGACATGGTAGAGCGTCTTTGTGATGTCATCTGAAATGTTTCTTCACAGTCATATTGTGATTCACACACAGTGTGTGTATGTGGTTTTCCAAGCTCAGAGGACTGGAGTAGGCGGTGGTGTTGCATCCTGTTACATAGCTTTAGCTTTTTATAGATGCTCTGTTTTTATGTGTATGCCAACAAATGATTAGGCGAAGTTTGCAGGAATAACAACATGACCACAGATGACTAAACCGTCCACATGTCTCTTTATCTATAAATATATATTTTTAAACAATGTCATGCAAACATGTTTGTGAGTCATAATTGATTGAGTAACAGCCAGCATGTCAACAGTCTGCTTCTGCACTGATAATGAGATTACTGCTTCATCAGTTTATACCGCAGACGATCATTTCATTCATTTCTTGCCCGTAATTTCGAATCTGATTCATGTAACACTTAATTATGTAACAAATGATTAAACTGCACCAATATGGATTGGAAAAAAAACAGCTCACCTTCTGCTGTCACATTTCCATAGGCTGTATTGACAGTGTTTGTAAGTGCTTCAGGGATATTTCTGCGTGACAGACTTAATTGGCACATTTTATAAAAAATGTATATGCGAATACAGTAGATCTCCCTTTATCAGCCCTGCTGGAAAAAAACAACAATAAACACCATCACAGAATTTTTAATGGTTTCACTGGTTATAATGGGACTTGTATTGGTTTTAATGGAAACTGTAGCTAATGGTCCCTGTGGGTTTCTGGTAATTGGTCGACTTCTATTGGTGACTTGTTAAAACCAATAAATCCTAATGGAATATGTCCCAAAACACACTACAGAAACCCATTTTTTAATGGTTAAAAGTTGATGTTTTGTAATGTTTGTAATGGTATTTGAAGTGGAAACCATTAGAATTTCTGTGATGGTTTCTATTGTATTTTTCGTTTTCAACAGGGTGGGTGTTTAATTGCAATATACTGTGGCCCCAGAAAATATGGATTTTATAGGGTATTCATTTACTCACCCTCATGTTGTTTCAAACTTTTAAGACTTTCTTTCTTCTGTGGAAAATAAAAGAAGATATTTTGAAGAATGTTGGAAACCAAACAACATTGGAGTCCAGTCCGTTGTTTTTTATGTCATACCTTTCAAAAGTAATTTTCCGTGCTCTAATGTTTGGGACAGAAAGAAAAAGGCACAGCGTCCGTTTAGTGTAGCCTATTAAAGTGGGTGAAAGAGGGAATTTGTGTACTGCTCATTCTTCAGAGCGAACTGGATGTAATTTTAGAATAAAAATAATCATATCTTGAAGGGAACTCTAATTAACAGGTTATGTTTCAACCTGCAACTGATACAGGGTAAGCTAACAAACTATTTTTAACTATTTTTCCCTCTCTCTCTCTTGCGCTCACGCACGTATATCACCTTGTTGGCAAAGTCGCAGAACATAACAACAATCTTTTGCGATGTTGCGACTTGTAGGCCTACCCAAAATCGTGCAAATTTAGTGAACATGGCAAACAGGTTCCCCTCAAGCTCACACAGGTGTAAGCGCGGTACGTTCATCACGTGAACTGTACATTTAATGACCAAAAAAAGTGTCTAAATACTTGTTTTGAGTTTGAACTGTATTCCTTTTGGTATTTCTGTAGTTAACATTCGCAACCTAAACGTATTTTGTGAAATATGTGTGCTTGTTCTCTATTTCTCAAAAACAAATGCCACCTGGTTTGATATTTTATGTTTGTGCGACGATATTTACATTTTTATATGTCCAAATACATTTTTTTTGTGGACACCAATCATCCATGACCTCTTTTCCCCCCCAGTTTCACATTTAACAGCATTTTGAGAGCGTGAGTATTGTCTGAGTGGCGGTGAAAGACTGAAGTGTCGTTGCCCCTTGAAGAGAAATGTTATGGGAGTTGTAGTAACCAGCTAACGTGAAATATCTCATGCAACGTCCGTATAGGAACTTACGAATATCTTTTTATTCGTGACAGACGAGTTTGGTTAAAGTTTACAAATATTAAAGCGCGAGTTCTAGCATCATTCGTTTTGTAGTTTTACTCAAGTCTCACAATAGCACAGAAACTACATTTCCCATAATTCTGTGCATGACGTATAACAATGTTGACATTGCGTACGTGTGAATCAGATGCCTGTATATGGAGTAGTCATGGCTAGGAATGACTCGATCTTAACGGTATTCTTAAGGCTGCGCTTAAGCTTTTACACATGGTGTCGATTTTGATGGCCTAAATGAGGAGGTAATCTCTGAAACGGGACTTGCACTTGATATTGCAGAAGGAGCAAGGCGCGTGAAGTTGAAAGTCAAGTTGACGCCGGACACTTGCGCGTTGTTATGATGCCACGAGACAACATGACTTCCACTGTCCAGAAAATCGCCAAACAGGCCCTCACGACATTCCGCCACCCCTCGGTTGTGGGAGAACACAGTAAAGTGTTTTTGGAAAATCTGAGCAAGCTGAAAAGCCTCATGGCGGAGGTCAGAGCGGTGGACTTGAAGATTGTACCCCGGACCATCGAGAGCGCCCCGGTGTCGTCTCATCAGCGCATCGCGCCTCCCGTTACATACATGCACATCTACGAGACCGACACGTTCAGCATGGGGGTGTTTTT
>JAFVLL020016730.1:0-18800 GCA_021397915.2 Tor tambroides
AAGAATGTCCATAAAACAGCAAGAGACCTCACTGACATTTGTCAAAATATTATTTTTTTAGGTGAGGTGGGGTGAGGTGGGGGGGGGGCTATTACTTTAAAATAGAGAGGATTTATCGTCATTTTGCGCTGACTCACTGAGCAGGGACCTGTGGCAAGCTCAGCAGGGCCGGATGGGGCCTCCTGCTGTGACCTTAAGGTCACTTATAGCAAATTCGATCATTTTCCTGTATGTTACTGTGTGAAGTAAGGCTTGAATCAGTAAATGACAATGTTCAGGATTGCGGTCTTCAAAGTAAGATAGATGGTTCCTCTGGAATCACACTTGGGAACTCAGTGGCTACTAGTGAGAATTTCCAAAGACAAGCTGCTAAGGCCATTCATCTGTTTTTCTGTGCGCGTATATCAATGGTAGGTTATGTAAGAAAGGTTATGGGGTCCAAGCAGTGGCGCAATAGCATAATATCCTATTAGTTTTTACAGATACACTCCATAAAGAGGCTGTGTTAGCATATGTGTGTGTGTGGCATGTAGCCTGGTATCCAAGTGCAGCCTGAGGCATCGTAGGGTCTTTTATATGTTCAAGCTTTCAATGTTCTCATCCGTCTCATTTCTTCTTCTTTGTAGGGGCCTCCACCTCATTAATTCTGCACAGTTGTAACTCATATTCTTACTTCCTTTTAAACCCCTTCTCATACTCTCGCTCTTTCTCGCTGTTTGTTGTTGCATTGTTTGCATGGGTAAGTGAATGCAGACGGCTCCACCCTAACATATTGAAGAGATCATAGAAGATCATGTCACTACACGACAGCAGGATACGAGACTTCTCTAGTGATGACTTCCATATCGCGTGCCAGCCCTCTCCATCCCAGCCGCAACTGTTTTACTTTCCACCCGCTTTGTGGCTTTCCCGTCTCATAAAAGCATTATTGGAAGTCCTTCGGCCCCTATTGCCATTTTTTATTCACCCTTTTTGTGGGACACACCCGATGTGTAGTAAACAAAACCAAGCCAGTGCTGGTTTTTGCCTGCTTAACTCAATATTCTCAATACTGAATGAGAGGTGGCAGACATCAGGGTTTGTTTGTTTACTCCTTCCCATGTGTGTGATCTACTCCATAAACTCTTGCTCTTCATGAATGAAGGGTAAACTAGTGACCAATGTATTGACCAGGGGTGTGTTTCCCAAAAGCAACTATGGTCTTAAGTTCAGCGGAACTCGCAACCATAGTTGGCTAACAAAGTTTTGGGAAATGCACCCCAGGCTGACCAAAACGTACCCATTTAGCCAAATGATATCAGCTGGTTAATGAAATAAGTACTGATACAGTTTGGGTTTAGTTTTAAGCAAATATTGTGTAAAGTAAATGCTCATTTAATACTTTGTTTACAAGATTTATGCACATATGCTATCATTCAATTATTTTTCTGCTTCTGTTAAAGGGATAGTTCACCCAAAAATGAAAATTCTGTCATTAATTACTCACCCTCATGTCGTTCCAAACCTGTAAGTCCTTTGTTCATCTTCAGAACATACATATAAGATATTTTTGATGAATTCTGAAAGATCTCTAACCCTCCCATAGGCAGCAAGTATCCTAACATGATCAAGGCTCAGAAACGTAGCAAGGACATCGTTAAAATAATCCACGTGACATCAGTGGTTCAACCGTAATTTTAGGAAGCTACAAGAATACTTTTTGTGTGCAAAGAAAACAAAAATAACGACTTTATTCAACAATTTGTCTCCTCCGCGTCACTCAATAGCGCCATTTTGGAGAGTATCACATACGTAAACAAATAAGCTGTTCTGTGTCAGCAGCATCGTGGGCGGATACGCTGTTTATGTTGTATACACTTTGATCTGAACATAAACAATGTATCCGCATACATACGTTGAATACATTGTTTACATATGTGATACTCTCCAAAATGACACTATAGGGTGACGCGGAGGAGACGAGTTGTTGAATAAAGTCATTATTTTTGTTTTCTTTGTGCACAAAAAGTATTCTCATAGTTTCGTAAAATTACGGTTGAACCCCTGATGTCACATGGATTATTTTACCGATCTCCTTGCTACGTTTCTGAGCCTTGATCATGTAAGGTTGCTTGCTGTCTATGGAGGGTCAGAGAACTCTCGGAATGCATCAAAAATATCTTAATTTGTGTTCTGAAGATGAACGAAGGTCTTACAGATTTAAAACGACATGAGGGTAAGTAATTAATGACATAATTTTCATATTTGGGTGAACTATCCCTTTAAGAAAAAAAAATAGCATTGTACAGCATAAAATCTGCCTAGCAGCAAGAAAAAAACATTATATTACTAACAATATTGACATTCTCCTTTCACTACAATCAACAGATGAGTCACAAGACAGAGCCCATTGTGTATGTATAAACAAGAGCATGAATTCGCATTGTTACACAAGAAATACTAAAAAGTAGCCAGATGAGCACACAGCGAAAATATTAGAAAACATCAGACCATGACCAGAAACCATGTAATGTACATCATATTGGCATTATACTGCACATTATTTACTCTACTCTCTAGTTATCAATATCGCCAGTGGCCACTGAAAGTGTGACCACTTTTGACTTTGTCAAGGTTATTCTGCAGCTGTCACTAGGCACTTAGTAGTTATTCAATCCATGTTTTGTGAAACAGCCATGATGTTCTGTTCATATTGGTGGCACACGTCCCAAACTCCAATCCCTGGGATCTGTGTCTTCACTGAGCTTCTAAACAGGTGGTCCATACTGAGCTAATAGAGCGTATGTTCCAGTTGTTTAGAGTGGGCCTCTGCCAGAGGGTGTTCCATGTGTTTGGCTACACAAGCTGGTTTGAGAGAAAAAAAATTGAACTTTATGGCCTGACAACAAGCCTAGACTGAGCACGAAGCTCTAGATAAGTTCTAGAGATTGAGAAATCTAGAGAAATCCAGCACTTGGGTCTAAAAAAAAATCAGTGTGCAATTGTCCAGTCAGCAGAACTACTTATGATGATTCAAGGCTCCATTTACCCATTCTGAAGGTTGCACAGTCATGTCAATGTTTAATATATATCTTCAACAAGTTGTAAGGGAACACACTGTGGATTATATTGAGGTTGATCTGTTCGGTCTGATGCAACACTGCATATTCATTGGTAGCAGAACTACATGAGGAACAGCTGCATCCTTTCCCTTGTGTAACACTGATTCTTTACACAGCCAAAAAATGCTGAGAAAATCCTATTTTGATTATCACTACTGCCCTCTAGTGGATAGAAAGAAAACTATCCTTTTAATGTGCATTGACTGCATTCTCTTTTTTTTCTTTTCTTTTTAAGAAGCTGTAGCCTACCACTAAAGAATTTAGTAGCTGTGTGCTATCCATCTAGTAATGTGTTGTTGGTTATATCCCACTGGTTAGCTTTTTATCATGGCAAGACTTCGCATACCTCACAGACAGCAGGAAGTTTGTATGATGCAAGTCTTTGTAGAAAGTTGTAAAGTTGAGAAAGGTGTTTCTAATTTGTAGGCATTCTTTTTTAATCCTTCTATTTATCTAACTCCTGCTGTGCTGTTCCATACTTTTGGCAGAATTTTGCTCAGCATGCCTCATATTCTTATAAAATGTTTCACCTCCATATTACAATCAGCAGCCCTCATTCTTTCACATTCAAGATTGAATTTCTCCATAGGACATAAACCAGGAGAGGTGGGAACAGGAATTAAGGGAAGCTGGGAGTCTGGATGAACTTATGATGTTGACCGAGTACCCGGACTGGAAGCTGTGGAGATGCAGGCTCAAGCTGAAGCACTTTGAATACGCCACTCCACCTGAGAACCGCAGGTCAACTCGCTATGCGGCTGCATCGTTCAGCCCAGAGATGCTAAAAGGTTGAGACCCTCTTGTAAACATAATTGCAAACATGTGATGTCTAAGTACTGTACATAGATTTGTGTACCTAAAAAGTACCTTTTTTCAGATATTGATGACGAATGGCAGAAAACACAGTGTATGCCCAGAGAGACGTGTGTAGATGTGGCAAAAGAGCTGGGCACCAATACGGCTGTGTTCTTTAAGCCCCCGTGCGTCTCTGTCTTCAGGTGTGGCGGCTGCTGCAACAAAGAGGGAGTTACCTGCCGTAATACAAGCGTGACTTATGTCAATAAAACTGTGAGCACTACTCATTGCATTGCGTGGGTATTACATACAAATTAATGTCCAATACAATTTGTTTGTACTTGCTCATTTATATGGAAATGATGTGCAGTTCATTCAATATACAATCAAAACACAGTCTTAAAGGGACAGTTCAACCAGATATGTAAAAAAAAAAAAAAAAATCTGTCATTTACTTGCTTTATTTACCCTCATATTGGCCACTTTTATGGTGCTTTTGTGTCCTTTTTGAAGTTTTAAAGCCTTGGCACCCGTCGATTATAACTGAATGGAAAAAAGTGACCGGAATAATTCTTCAAAATTTCTCCTTTTGGAACAACATGAGGGAGAACAACCATTTTTGGCTGAACTATCTCCTTAAACATATGTGTTAATGTGTACATTCTGTTCCACTTGCTGTTTGTAAAAGACATCCTCTTCCTCACAGATTTTGAGTGTGAGTCTGGCTCCGTATAAAACTGGACCAGAGCCCGTGCTGGTGAAAATAGCCAATCACACTGAGTGTATGTGCCAGGAACATTCGCTGATCCGAAGACATGTTCGTGAGAAGCACAAGAAGAGGTTAGTAAATGAATAGGTTTGTGTGAAACTGGGTGTAACCTTGACATGAAATATTAGGTATACAGTGTAATATTCAATAATAGCTAATATGTTTCTTCAGTTAATAGTTTTAGCAAATGCAAGACAGGCAGAGTTGGATGAAGTTATCAATGAGGCAATCAGCATTCCCCTGCACTTACATTGAGTGCAATGCGTTTTTAATGAAATTGGCTGGGTCTTTCTTTCATCAAACTCCTTGAAATGTCAGACCCAGCCCTTATTTTTCCAGTGCCATGCTGTGTTATTCACTGTTGATACAACAATGTTGCTCTTGGAGAAATTACAGATTGGGCCTGCTGAGTGGCAGCCATATGTAGGAGTTCGAGGGCTTGTTGGCATAATAATATGTGTGTGTGGTGTGTGTGTGTATGCAGTTGCTCTCCTACACGTAAGCCAGAAGACAAGAGGCTGTGCAACAAAGGTTTAATATGGGACTGGATGGCAGAGAGATGTGTGACATACCCCTCCAGTAAACAAGGTCAGTGAGTAATTGATTTCAACTCACGTATTGCCACTTCCTGTTCTGGCCTAATGAAAGAATGCCTCGGTTACTTTTTATTATATGTTAGTTGCTATATTGCAGAAACTTTTATTCAGTATAAACACTTCAAGGCACACACAACCACATGATTTTTATTTTTTTGCACATTTATTACATCTGCGATAACACTTTTATTTTATTTATACTTTTTTTTTTTTTTTTTTTTTATACCAGAGCCTCCATCTGCTGTCAGTGAGGAGGACTGTGAGATTGACGTAGAGCGATGTGAATGTATTCCAAAAATATGGACACACAGATTACACCACACGTGACATGATTCAACAAATCTTCTTAAGGTAGAACGATTTTCAAAAATATTGGATATTAAAACTCATATAAGGCCTTAAGATTGAATGAAAAGTACGGTACTTGAATTACAGTTTCTTTGAGTGTTTTTTTTCTGTCCCTGAACATATTCTTTATTAATATTATTTTTTGTCACTAACGATAATTCTGATTGGTCAGTCACACCACATGTAAACTGGTGCCATCTTGCATCTCATTTATCAATTGTATTTAAAATAACCTCAGAGGACTTGGGGAATAATTTTACTGTACTATTGTTTGGGTCTTTGTTTTTTGCTTAAGATAATATACAGATAAAATTTTAAAACAATTTCAGAGCAAATATTTCATGTCCATGTATTTATTTGGTAAACAGCCATGTAATATGCCACTCCACGTCGGGATCTGATCACCCTGTCGAGATTTATTTTGTGATAATGCCCAACTGTAAATTAACCCTCGCGATCAAAGTAAAGTGCTGGTCATTCAGTTATAAGCACAGAATGTTTTTAAGATTCGTGGCAAATATTAAACTATGGAGGGATGTTTGGGCTATTTCATACCATTCCATTAATGACACTCAGTTTCATTCATATTTTTTTTACAGCTGCAAGAGAGAAAACAACGATGAACACAACGCTCTGACAATCTGCAAGTGCCGAGTGCAGAGACTGCAAAACACCATTTAATTTATTTATCTCTCTATTTATATCAAATAAAAATACTTTTATTAACATTTTATTTACACATCTCATCAGTAACATGGCAGCGATAGCTTTCTAAATATAAAAACAATGCTGCTTTTCTGTTTGAACACATGAAAAATGATAGCTGAGGTAAATGTCTCCTTTGCACTGAAGACAACGTTTCATCCTAAAGAATGTCTGTGGAATTTCTTAGATATAAATTATATCTAAAATAATTATATTTAAGTATAAATTATAATTTTTCAAAATGTTCCCTGATGGGCTAATAGGGTCTGTGTGGGTTCACGAGGACTACATGCGAGATGGTGTATATACAGAAGTACTTCATTACTCCACATGCATTGAGGAAATGGCCAGGCCTCTGTTTAAGCTGATGTGTTCACAACTGAGCATGCTGCCAACAATAAAACAAATTATGTACTGGAGATGAAAGCTGTTCAAATAAAAAATGGCAAATTTAATAAATAGGCCTATGACTGTGATGTTTTCAAGGACCGCTGAAACTATTTTAATGTAGTGTTTGAAAGCATGAAGCATTTTCAAAGAGGAAAATATGAGTCATTGGCATAAAATCATAGCATTGTAGCTTTAGTATAACCTGAAATCCATATTAATCCAACAGTGAATGGTTCATTTCAATAGTAATTGATTAAATAAAGACAGGGGCTAATTGTCACAAACACCATGGGCCTCATTTATATGCACAGATTTGATCTTAGAGTGTGTGTGCGCCAACGCTCATATTTTTCCAAACTGTGGAAAAGTGCATAGCGTCACATCAGGGTCTGAGAAGACGTACACACTTTTTCTTGTCAGAGTAGGCTACTGCAGGTTTTTAAAAGTGTAAGCTGTTCTTGCAGCTCACTGTTTTAAATCAAAGGATTTGGACGATGACTGGTGATCTATTAAACGTTAATGACATAAATGAGTCGTTTACAAGGCAGAGAGCTGAAACCATTCAGTTGCGTGCAAGTTCAAAATCGTTTGCAATTCATAGATTTCACATCTGAAAAATAGGTGTATGTGTGTTTTCTGTGCATACATTCGTTCTATAAATC
The DNA here is from genome assembly GCA_021397915.2 of Tor tambroides. NCBI lineage: Eukaryota > Metazoa > Chordata > Actinopteri > Cypriniformes > Cyprinidae > Tor > Tor tambroides. The sequence goes on from JAFVLL020016730.1 coordinate 7,367, forward strand.
ACATGTATGCATATTTGAGAAATGATCGTAAGATCAAATTTAGGATGGTTTCTGTGCAGAATTTTATAAATGAGGTCCCATATCTCTATTTAACTATGACACAAAACCTTTTAAATTATACTCATTTTGTGAAACTTTTACATTTTTTGTGGTTTAATTAAAATTTTTGGGCTTTGTGCTTGTTTAAAAGTTGTTTAAAAAGTATGTTTACTGAACTGTATCTTTCTTTCTGGACAATAACAGAGAACATATTTTAGGTATGTTCTTCTAGACTTTCAAAAATATAGTTACCAGGGTGATGACTATAGTCTATCCTGTACCTAGATGCCTTTTATTTGGTAAGAAAATGAAGAAGAAAGCAGTCAGTGCAACCTGACAAAACTCTGTGTGCACCTACAGTCTTGCCTACCTGTAATTCTCTGTAGGTGGTTTGGTCTTGGAAAGTCAGATGAAATTTCCTGTAGATTTCTGTTCCAGTTCTGCTTCCTCTGTTCCTGTTTATAGGCTACACACAAAGTATTTCTAATTTCCTGGTGAGTTTTCTTTATGTAGCCAGTAATGCCCGGCTAATTTTCTCAAACAAGGAGCTAGTGTCCATTGTGATGCATTCTTCCTCCGGTGAGATTTCCACGGAAACACTTACTCACAGTAGGCTACCATATAGCCATGACATTAATGAGAGGTCTAAGCAGCTTGGGGGCAAACTAAATAAATAATGAATTAACACTTAACTTTTTTAAAAGCACCATGACTCCTATTCTGATGTGTTATCCTGTCTGATGATAAGTAGCTACTGGAATAACAGATGTCAAAGCCGATTCCAATCAAACTAAAATGACACGTAGTTGCGACAGTAGCCTACTCAGCTGTTCTCAAAACCGATGAGTAGAGATTTAACATGATAAAACGCTATTCTCTGCAACACTGTATTGCAACAGCAGCCTCATCATACCTAACACGACACTATACTCACTACGGCGCAGATGAAGCATTGAAAAATCCGATTCATTTTAGTGAATCGGGTCGTTTAAATGCTTAATTTAAATGAACCGATTCACAAAACAACTCGCCGATTCAGACGGTGCGTAGATTTTTATTTATTTTTTTGGTAGCAATATTCAAAATAATATGATGACATTAAACAATTATTAAATTAATATATGCATAACAGTGAAATTTAATTACATGTTGCTGTTTGTCATGTTTTTTTGACTCTTGCTTGCAAGTCTGAGATGAAATGCTGTGAAATTCTTTCAAAATACAGGGCTGTGGCAGCTGTGGTTGTAATACATGGGTGAACAAATCAGTATTTTTGTATTGAATGGGGCTTATTTCCTGAAATGAACTACTTTCCACATATATTCCACGGAAAAGACAACCTGCCACTCCTGACATTTTCGCTCAGGCGCCTATTCATCTCCTTAAGCTCATCCTTGACAGTTCGGACATCCTCTTCCTCCAGGTTGTGACTTCCCCACACGCTCTCTGTCCATTACTGTTGAAGGTCACACAATTGTTGCCCCCTGGAGTGTTAAATGCCTGGGAGTCGTCCAAGATATCTTGACCTTTACGGATCATTTTGTGCCAAATGCACACTCCAGCCTCTTCACGTCCCTAAATTTCCAGCACTCACCGCAACCCCACTGCACTCAGCCTCTTTTTCTGTTCATCTCTTCACTTAGGGACTGTAAATCATTCTTTTCTGTGTGACCACTGGAAAACATCTATCAATAGGCCCCCTTATGCAATCATGGGAAATTCTCACGTTGTGTCTCTACTCTTGTGTCTCTGGTGACTCCCCAATGCTGCCAAAATGAATATTCAAGTCATTTTTCAGGTCACAGTGCAGGCAACAGATGGTCTATCAAGCATGATCTAAGCATGTGCATCTAATCTCTCTTCACATGAAAGGCACTTCAAAGGTGTTACATCATGCTTCTTTATTATTTAAATTTTCCCTGAGGTCCGCTCATATATTTAGGCAAGTGTTTGTGTGCATAATTTTGTTTATTACAATTTTCTCTGGCAATTTCTTGTTGTTGTGCCTTCAAAACTTCATGCACCCTAATCAACTTTTCTACTGAGTAGGACATTGTTTCTAACTGTGCTATCATTCATAAACAGATTCATAATAATACATGCTGAAATGTGCCGCACAAACTCTGACTGAAATTAGCAGAGAAATATTTCATGGAGTTCACCTGAAGGTTTTGAAAGTATTATATCATTTTAAAGTAGGTGTCTCTTTCAATCTACACCTAAATTTTGGTAAATAACTCTAAATGATCGTTTTAACTTGATCCTTATTTTGAAAGGGTAAAATCAAACAAGACAATGGGAATATTAAGCTAATTTATCTTATAAACTTTTGCTGTTTTCGTAACACAATTTAAATTCATATAATCAGGTTTGTTTGTTACAACTGGAATGATTCAGAATTGCTGCAGTAAACTCTTTTGTTTGTCTTCTGTTTTTAATCAAGAGTTCGACTCAGAAGTAAAACCCCAAGAGCAATCAAAATCAATTCCATTTATGCTCAAACTGTCAAAAGGAACTGATTAATTTTGGCTATTAGCTACTTCAAGTTAGCAAAGTGTATTGGATTTGAGAACAATTTTAGGATACAAGAGCCAAGAAACCTCAAACTGTTTAGTATAAAACAGTTTTGACAGTAGACTGACCTCTTTTTTTTTTCTGGTGGTCTTTGAGATCATGCTTCCCATTGAGATTCAGTTTCATCTTACAGTTCTGAAGGTCCAGTGCCGACATGTCCACGCAACATTCGCACACAGATACTCATTCAGGTCAGCCTGCCACAATGAGACAGTGCTCGTTGGCGTGCGAACGGGCAGCATTTGACCTCATAGCTACATGAAAGCGTTCCAGGGCACAGAAGAAGTGCAAGACCAAACAAAACATGAAAAATGAGAAAATTAGAATGTCTCGTGGCTGTTTATGTCTGCGTTCCTACATCACACTGAAATATCAGTGCCCTGAACCTGCCTGAACTCTGGGTGCTTTTCAAGTTATAAGATTATGACTTTTATAATAAGTGCTGATCTTGTTTAGATATTTCTGTCTGGCTCTTATCTAATTTTAATACTGGCCCTAGAGGGGAGTTCAAAATGGTACACTCTAATGCAGCTCATAAGGATAAGGAGACTTTTAATTTTGGTGACTAAATGTCTTAAATTGCCTTAAACAGTTCTTTGTGAATATTGTTGACATTATCTTTAACACTTATGTATGTATTCTGTGTACTTTGACTTTTTAATGTATCAGCTTTTTAATAAATGAAATCCTTGCAGAGCAAATCTACACAGAATTTTCTTCCCTGGCCTCCATTTATTTCTTTAATATATACATTCTTGAAAAAGAGATGGTATTGTGAGTTTATTGTCTTTTAACTAATATTAAAAACTACAAAAGCAGACAGACGGCAAATGCTGGAGCTAATTTTGTTGTATCTTTTTGCATGAGTGGAAAGAAATTTCATTACATCTGAATTTTCCAGCGTTTATGAAATGCGATACAGCAGCACAGATAAGGTGGATCATATCTGCTTTCTTAACTTTTATTTTAGTGTGTGTTTTCAATATTTCCAGATTAAGAAGGTTTATGTTAGCTATGCTGATAATACCACTGAACCAATAAACAGTGTTTGATCTTTGTATTTTCTGTTCTTTATGGACAAAAAAGCCTCGTAGAAGATCATGCTGATCACATGTCATTTTTTATTAGTATAATTTCATGCCAACACCCTACCATTATACTTTCAATGACTAGCAGTGTATGTTTCAGAAAAATGCATTATAAAAATAAACAGGTTGTTATCTATCCACTCACCCCACTCAACCACTGATGTTTCCATATAAACAGCATACAGGCCTGTTATATGAACTGTTTCAAAGGATCTTTGGCTTTCTTTGCAAAAAGATTAACATTTATTGTTCTGAAAAATAACATGTTCATTTTTGTGATTATACTATTAGTTTGACAGGTTAATTAAGGTAGCATCCATGTTCCCCCTATACTTCCTGAGCCTACAATTGTTTTTTTCCCTACTTCTTGTGGCTGGAGAGTAGACACTTCTTTCACTTTCAAAAAGTGACACTTTCAAAAAGGGTACATTCTATATACTATGAATGTGTGTAGTGAATGCAATCTGGATGTAGATTACTACATTTGTCATGTTGCCACTGTCATGTGACCTATCAGCATCACTACCATTCACAAATCTTCTCCCGTGGCCTCATGGGATGATCAAGTGTCCACTGGATGCACATTTCAGATTCTCTAGCTGGAAACAGTAGGTCATTACTTTTTGTCTACTGTTTTATGAATACTGTGGATTCAGACAGAGGGCAGTTCACATTTGACCTGATTGCTGGTGGGTGCGAGACCCAAATGTAGGACCATAGCAAATTGCAATTTTATCTTAACTAACTGGTTAATCTCAAATATTACAAATATCAATACAAAATATTTTGACTATTTCTTTTTTATAATGTATTTAGCATAAAAGTAAATGCGTAAAATAAGTTAAATAAAATGATCATGTTCTGTAATTGTTGTTAATGACCAACAAAAACAGTATCTGATCATTTGGAAATATGTAGTGAATCATATTCACAAAAATATGTGATTAGGTTTTTTTTGTTATTAGTCATTTTATAGATATTAGTTATTTTTAATCAATTCACAGTGTTGACTACAATTAAAGAAACAAGAAAATTATATATTGTATCAAGTAATGGTTTTTTGTGTGACTAATTATCACATGATTGCTGATGCATGTAGGTGGACAGCAGAGGATGCTATTTCTGTAATTTATATTGTGTTGTTGAGCACAAAGGCAATTAATGGAATGATCCCATTTTCATAATTTCCTTTAATTGCATGGAAAGCCAATGTAGATTTCTTGTATGGCTGTTTTTAACAGGAACAAAGGATTTAGAGATGTACTTTCAATTTTCTTTGGGGGAGGGTGTAATTAATATACAGGTCTTTTTCATAATCCAAAGATGCGTGCTGAGAAACATATTTCGTATAAATCACAATGGGGTGCTTTTCAAGAAATACACGTAGTACATCCACAAAGATTTCTTGGTCTTCTATGTTTGTTCACAACAATCTGCACTTGCTGAAATATAGCGCTTAGCACACTTTAAAGGTTGTCTAATTACTTGGTTCTTTAATTATTTTATGGATTGCCGCATGGTCTACTGGTTTGAATGTATAATCACTGGTTTGACATGCATTTGTATGATTCTGTGCTGGTGTCTTAAAAGAATAGTTCACCCAAAAATGAAAACTGAAAATTCAAAAAAAGTTTAAACTTACCTACCTGAAAGTAAACTGAAATACTTTCTCTGTTCCACAGAACACAAAAGTTGAATACCCTGGATGGTCTATTTTTATCCAGTGAAAGTGTAATGTGATTCTATATGATCACATATAGGCTGTCAAGCTCCACAACTGCCAGTCAACACCATAAAATTTTCATAAAAGTGGTCTATATATGACTCATGTACTGCATTCCAAGTATATTGTACTTGCTCTATATCCCCCTTCAATCAACAGCCCACACACAAAGCAGTGAACAGTTTTCCAAACTTGTTGATTTCTTTGGTTAATTTTTTTTTCGACCAGTTTCCTGTCATTTTTTGAAGGCTTTCTGATTGAAAACATGGGCTGCCCAGTCAAGCCTTTCATTTGAGATGACATGGTGTCAAGAGACACAACAACTATGTACTTCAGAGTTGCCGGTCATTTATAAAGGAAAGAACCAATTTCTAGCTGCCTTATCCTGACATTTAATCTGTGTCACTTCACAGACCTTCTCAAACCAGGTTTCCGTTTCACTGATGTCACTGTCCCACATATAAATGTCAAGCATGGTCAAAACCTTCCCATATTCTTCATGAGATTCATTCATGATTTAGTGTACATTGCTGCACATGCTTTGAACACTGTTCTGTTGGGGGGGAAAATAAACTTTCTATTGCAACTTGGATGTAGATTATTGCATTCAGGCAGCTACTGAGTTCTTTGATTTCTCTGACAATGAATCTCACTTTGGCATAAGTTTACTGGGACACCCAGTCCCGTGACAGCTGTAATGAAACTCAAACGTAATAAACTCCTCCTCATCATGTGTTTCACATTGAAACCAAACCAGTTGATCTGGTCAGTCACACTTTAAAATACATTTTAGCTTTTCTATCCACTTTTTTCCTGAGTAACCGATGAACGCCTGCATGATGGATTCTAACTTCCGTTTAGATGCTACCGTTTTCCAGTCTCCACAGAAATCCATAGGCCTATTTATTTCTTAATTAGTCGTGTAATAATCCGGACAATGTAAAGTCCGCTGTCATTATCTGACAGTACATTATCCCTTACTTAGACCACTGGAAAGAGAAAAAACAAGAAAAGAAAAGAAAAGAAATTGAAGCTTTTTGAGAATCATTAAGTGAAGTGGACAGTGACATGATTTTTAAAACAGCTTTGTGCATCTGTCAAATATTTCCTCAGGCTAAATTAAGATTTCATGAGAAATCATGCATAGCCTGTCAGAGAAACCGTTGTACATCTTTACAACTCCTTACAAAAGGAGCACAGGGCACCCAACTCATTTCCCAGTGTTTACAAGTTCAGCAGCTTCGAATGGGGAAGAAGTCTACAAATGCTGAAGAGTTGTCATAAATGCCGCAGAGCTTTCTCTTTCATCTGAAAAAGTCAGAAATAGGCATGGAGGAAGTGAACAACAGCTATGCAGTAAGAATATCGGTCCAATTACAAGAACATGAGAATGATGTTCTTTCAGCGGACTCCGTACTCGGTAAAATATCAGGAATTCAGTCCATTTTAATGGACTTCCTGTCATTTTATTAAGTACATACAATGCTTGGTAGTTACTCTACACACATAAGTATTGAATACATCAGCATTTTCCTCAGTAAATATATTTCTAAAGGTGCCGTTGACTTGAAATTTTTGCATATATTTACTGAGAAAAAGGGTGATGTCAGAATTGTTGGTACCCTTGGTAAATATGAACAAAGAAGGCTGTGGAAATAAATCTGCATTGTTAATCCTTTTGATCTTTTATTTAAAAAAATCACAAAAATCTAACCTTTCACTGGAGAATAAGAATTTAAAATGGGGGGAAATATCATTATGAAATAAATGTTTTTCTCTAATACACATTGGCCACAATTAACAGTACCCTTTTATTCAATACTTTTTGAAACCTCCATTTGCCAAAATAGTATAGGAGTTTTCTCCTATAATGCCTGATGAGGTTAGAGAACACCTGACAAGAGATCAAACTCAGAGAGGTCAGAGACCATTCCTTCATCAAGAATCACTCCAGATCCTTCAGATTCCCAGCTCCATGACTGTGCTTCTTCTCTTCAGTTCACCTCACTCATTTTCTACAGGGTGCAGGTCAGAGGACTGGAATGGCCATAGCAGAAGCTTGGTTTTGTGCCCAGTGACCCATTTTTGTGTTGTTTTTAAGGTTTGTTTTTGGATTATTGTCCGGTTGGAAGATCCAAACATGGCCCATTATAAGATTTCTAACAGAGTCAGTCACTTTTTGATTTTTTATCTGTTGGTATTTGATAGAATCAGTGATGTCATGTGTCTAAACAAGACCTCCAGCAGAAATATAGGCCCACAACATCAAAAATGCAGCAGTATATTTTGTTGTACACATGGGGTACTTTTTATCCCTGTGTTCACCAAACCCATCTTGAGTGTTTGCTGCTAAAAATCTATTTTTTTTTAGTTACATCTGACCATAGAAGCCCGTCCCATTTGAAGTTCCAGTCGTGTCTGATAACTGAATATGCTGGAGTTTGTTTTTTGGTGAAAGTATTTTCTTTTCTTGATTTTTTTCTTGAAGCCCTCCCAAACAACATGTGGGGATTTAGGTGCTGCTTGATAATTTTTTTTTAAGGTTTTCTGACCCCGAGACTCAACTGTTTTCTGCAATTCTCCAGCTGTGATCCTTGAAGAGTCTTTGGTCACTCAAACTCTCCTCCTCACCGTGCATTAGGACGATATAGACACACGTCCCCTTCCAGGCAGATTCATAACATTTTATGTTGATTAGAAATTCTTAATTATTGCCCTAAGGGTGGAAATAGGACTTTTCACTGCTCTAGCTCTTTTCTTAAAGCCACTTCACTAATTTGTGAAGCTCAATTGTCTTTTGCTGCACATCAGAAATATAATCTTTGGTTTTTCTCATTGTGATGGATGATTAAGGGAATTTGGCCTTTTTTCCCTCCTATTTATATTCCTGTGAAACAGGAAGCCATGGCTGGCTAATTTCATGTTCATAATCCCCCTGGAGTGCTCAAAATTGTGAATATGAATGGGAATATATTTCAGATATATTTTACTCATAAGAATTTCTAGGGGTACCAGTAATTGTGTCCAACATGTATTTGAGAAAAAACATTTATTTCATAATGATATTTCCCCCATTTTAAATTCTTATTCTCCAATGAAAGCTTAGATTTTTGTGATTTTTTAAAATCAAAAATCAAAAGGATTAACAATAAACATTTATTTTCACAGCCTTCTTTGATCATATTTACCAAGGGTACCAACAATTCTGACCACGTGTGTGTGTGTGTGTGTGTGTGTGTGTGTATATATATATATATATATATATATATATATATACACATACTAAATTACATTTTAAAGAGAATATGCGTGCATTTTATTTCTGTTTGTAAACTTCTGTAGTTTATCAAGTTTTTTTAAATTTCTGTATGACATGGCTTTTTATGTAATAAGCACATTTTGTTTCTAAATCAAAACAGTCAACGGTTATGTACAGTCCAGTAGCTCAGGAAGTGTTTTCAGTGGTTTTACCTAATTAAAGCGATAGCATCAGAGGACAGAAGCTTGTAAAAATATCTGATAAAAGATCAAAGGCTATAGCTTGTTTTTGCAAGGTCTTAGCCAAGAAATTGACATATTACCAAAACAACAGAATAATTAAATGAATAATCTGGAGCCTCGTACAACATGATGCAACACAATTATATACGCCGAAAGCTCTTATCTGTACACAATTTATTTTCAGAAATACTAAATATGTATACAGTAGTCAACATTTGAAGTGGATCAAAACCTTTCATCAAAGTTGTCCTAAAACCAAAACAATACCCGTTCTTGTTTTAGGACAAGTTTGATGAACTTTTTTGATCCACTTCAAATGTTGACTACTGTATATATATATATATTTTTAGAAATACTATGTTATGTAGAGTCATGCCCACTTGCTTGTGTACCACAAAAACTGTGGTGTCCAGTCACGTATTTGATGCAGTGCCTGCCAAACTGCTTTGATCAATTTCCCACGATACCCTGATATTGATGATGAGGTATTTACAGGAAGTGCACAGCCCATTGCACATGCCCAGAGGAGAGTGATGGAAAGATACTGTCCATTACAGAACAAAAATAGACCTACATTTAGCATACCAGTTGAAGTCAGTTTGATTCAGTTATATTAAATCATATTTTTGACTTGAATAAACATTTAGGCGATACCATGAAGTACCACATATTTTGTATGTTTTGATAAAAACATTGTTTAAAAGTTAGTTTTTTTAAATTGTGCAAAGTGCCCATCTTTATGTTGCCTAATGTTATAAAACAAGGTCAAATGTTTCATTAGACATACGTCAACACGTCAGACTTGCTGTTAGATTGATGTGACTGGGCATCTGCAGCAGTGTGGGACACATGAAGACTCATTTTTGTGCCAGATCAATATGATTCCAAGTCTGCAATTTACAGTACCATGACAATAAATCCAACCTCGTGATTTTTGACATTTAGTGCAAACGTGACTTAAAGGTGCAAATTCACTCTAAAAGCATGCACACACACACACACACAGATAAGGAAAGCACTTACTGATCTAAAGTGACAAGTCAAAACCCATATCAGGGGAAATGTTAAATGCCACGTTATTTGAAAACACACAACGCTTTTAGGTATGACTGCAGCTTTCATTTTTGACTAACCAGCAGCACTAACACAGCATCATTCTGAATAAATACAACCACTCTGGTTTAATCATCATTATTTGTGCTAATCACTATTTACTTCTCACAATATATCACTATAAACACTTACAATATAAACAAGATACATTCTTGGTGAAAGATACTTTACTAAAAAAATAAATTAAGCCTTTTAGCCTGACACAGTGACACTGGAGCATCCAGCAGAATAAGTTTGGGGGCGTGGCCATCTGTCTGCCCAACCAATGGCAGACAGGGGGAGTGTTGAGGAAACCTGTTTGAAAACATTCATTATTATTTTGCAGTTTTGTTTGGTGCTTCAGAAATGATACATTCCACCATTAAAATGAGTGAACAATCATCATTGTCAGATGAACAGAATACATTTGGATAAATTAGACTGCAGGAAAGATGCATACTATCCATTCATTCATAATGGATGTATTTTCTCTTCTTATTAAAAGTAATTTGCACTGTAGCAGTGACTGATTTTCTTATCTATATCTCTGTGTGTATATTGCCTTCACTGCCAATAATGAGGGCAATTATATGCTTAGAGTAGTATCATTCAAATGATTATTTTAGTATCATTCAAATACTATTGTAATAATTTGAATTAGTTTTCATTTGATATTTTCCATTTCCATTTGAATTTGAATAAGTTTTAGTCATTTTTCTATAGTTACAAGTCTATAGCTTTTATTCATTTTTATTTCAGTTGTAGTTTTAGTACATCAGGTTCAGCTAATTTAAAATAATACATGTTGTCTTGACGACTAGCACAAATAAAATAAGTTTCTTTTTTTATATTTTATTTCATTGAACATTTATTATGATTGTTATGGTTTTAGTTTTTGCTAACTACAACAACCTTAATTTACAGTGTAGGCAAACAAATAAGTCTTTTTAACATTAATAACAGAAAAACATTAAGAACAGATTGATTATTTGACAACAGAGGAAATAAAACAGTGGGAAAACAACTGATATTTAACTGACCTTTTCTTAAAAGGTCCGACTGACCTCAACACCACATTCTGCTTCCCATACATCTATTTTTAATCAGTCGAATCTCCTCAAATTTCCCTAAGGGACAGACATGGCTCTGTTATATGTGACCCTGGACCACAAAACCAGTCTTAAGTCGCTGGGGTATATTTGTAGCAATAGCCAAAAATACAGTGTATGGGTCAAAATTATCCATTTTTCTTTTATGCCAAAAATCGTTAGGATATTAAGTAAAGATCATGTTCCATGAGGATATTTGGCAAATTTCTTACCGTAAATACATCAAAACTTCATTTTTGATTAGTAATATGCATTGCTAAGAACTTCATTTGGACAACTTTAAAGGTGATTTTCTCAATATTTTGATT
>JAFVLL020016731.1:0-12264 GCA_021397915.2 Tor tambroides
TGGAGAATGAAGCCCTCAGACAATGACCACTCTTTTCCTCTCCTTTTCATCTCTTTCATTCTCATTTTCCTCTGCCATTTCCCACTGGCCATCAGACTCTACACGGACTGAACAAAAAGACCACAAAAATTCCCATAATCACCTGGCTGCTAGATGGCAAAGGTTTGATTCCACTCACAAATTAGTAATTTCCATTTCCATTAGTAATATATCCTGCAAGGTAAATATTTCAGATAAATATGTAACATAATTTGATGTTGCCCAAATTATAAAAATAAATAAATAATAAAAAAATAAATAAAATAATATAAATATATATATATATATATATATATATAAAATAAATTATTGAACTAATGAATTAAATTATTGAAATATTTGAAATAATTAAAAAATCTCAGCTGAAAGAAAAGAAACATTACTTCATTTTAAAACATTGTTACTAGTTCTTGACCTATGTCACTGTAGTTCTGTCACATTGTGGTTGTAGAAGTGGGTCGTATGACACCAGAAACCTAAATCTGCAAAGGAAAACGAGAATTAATTTTCACCATCATCTACTCACAAACCTCATTCCATCCATTTTCAGTGCACTTACTTGTGACCACCAATAGTTTTGTGGTGCATTATCGTATCACTTTAACTATTTTCCCAACCAAAAATGCTCCCCGATCTTTATAACACGACCAGGCTGTATTATTTTCCAGTTAAGAGGTGCATTACTTGAATTACACCTCTTTTATCACTGTGTGTTGACCATCTAAAGTGCCGTCTCAAGAACCGCATAAGACTGGATCAGGTCACAGAGACAGCATGTGATATCAGAATGACCCAGGAAACAGCCGTCCGGAGCAGGATGTTGGTTTTGGCTTTTGAAAAAGAGATGTTCATCGAGTGGCAAGGTCGCATTGCATGGAAATGTGAATCTAACCATCGTTTGACCCACCACACAGAAGAAGCCGGCACAGATGAGCTGAGCAAACAGCCCACCATCAGCTCCGACAAACAGAAAACAGAGACTCGAAGCATGCGGGACACAGACACTGAGAGATTTCACCCAGTCAATAACACAGAGCAGAGCAAATTGAAAAACCCTGCTGTTTGTTTAGTGCTGCGGTAAGGCGGCGATTCTCTGAGCACAATCGCCTCTCCAAACCAAGCAAAAAAGAGAGAAACTGAGGCCGAAGGCAGACAGATGAATTCAATTAAAACAAATAAAAGGTCAAGACTGGGACCCAGCAAGACCGCAGGGAGAGCGGAGCGCACAGCGTGACGTTTAGAGTCAGGCTCCATTGTGTTGACTAGCCTGCTAATGAGCTTCCAGTGAGAGAACCAGGAGCCGAACATGAGTGTCAGAGGCGTTAATTTGTAGAAACAGAAAGGGAAGAGCGAGAGAGTTAAAAAGGGAGGACTGAGCGGCTCATTTGTTGGAGACAGAAGTATTCGTAGCTGACAGGGCAATGCAGAACAGAGGGCATCCCAGTGAATACAGGTCACCAGCCCAGCATGTCACAGGAAGGGTTCCTTTACAAAAACAACAGATAGAGCCCAAACAACGACCCGAGTTCAACCAAAACAAATAACCGATTATGTAAAATGATCCTTTTTTACAAAGAAACTACAGCGGTCTGCCAATTCACACTGTTTGTAGGTCACTGTGCACCATTCAAGGCTTATGATGTCCTAAAATCAATAGCTATATGTCTGCCCCTACCTCTTTCACCTATTTTAATTTCATTGCAAATAATATTGGCAATCAATTACCTGGCTTGAGCCATTGTGTGTCCAGAAAATCATTTGCTCTCAGCACTTTGCTCATGTGTGGTAATAATGGTGTGTACGGTGGGAAATTAAGAGGCCCTCTAAGGTCCTTTTTTATGATTGCACACTGGTGTGCAACCTACAGCGCAAAGCCATCAGTAATCCCAGTAATAGAGGTGAATCAGTGCAGTGAGGCGGCCAATCAATGCCCACGTCAGCTCAAGGTCATGAACAAAATAATGATGGTGATAAAAGCAATCCAATTACACTGATGTGATTAATCATAAAATTATATTATGATTCCCGTTCTCATTATACAGTTAAACAAGTGTAATCAATAAATAGATCTATAGTTATTCTCCTAAAAGAAAGACTCTAGAGTTTTGAAGAGATCTTAAAGGGATAGTTCATCAAGAAAATTCTGTCCGCAATAAATGATGACAAACCCTCACATTGTTACAAACCTCTACTGCAGAGCATACAAGATGATATTTTGAAGAATGTATGAACAAAAACAGCTTAAACAATAAAAGTCAATGGGGTCCCAAAGAACACTGGATCCCACTGATGAAGAAACAAAAAAAAACATGATTTTCAAAGTAATTCTTCTTTTGTTTTCCACAGATTAATACCAGAACTATTTGGAACAACATGAGAGTACATGACCAAAAGTCAAACATTTCTCATTTCATTTTTATCCAGGATCAAATTATCTGAGGTATTCTCCACACACAATGTCTCATTTGTTTCTATTATTATTTTGCCTGAAACATTACTGAAACTTCTTTATGTCTCCTAAATGTTAAGAAAATGCAAACTCTGAGAAATAAGACTGATGTCTATTTAGCAGTATATCTATATATACACAATTACTCAGAGGTTCTTGATAGACAGACAGACAGACAGACAGACAGATAGACAGATAGATAGACAGATAGATAGATAGATAGATAGATAGATAGATAGATAGATAGATAGATAGATAGATTTAAGCAATTTTATTAATTGATACAAATTGTAAACCAAATATTAAAATCATTTTTAGAATACCTTTACTTACAGTGAGCTTGCCAATCAAACATAGGCTATTATAAGAGCATGGACACTTGATTTTTTGTGTGTGTGTGTGTATCCTGCTCTCTTGCTTGTTTTAGCCGAGGCATTTGGCCATGAGGGCACTCTAATCCAGACTGTTTAAACCTGGAGAAAAGGCAGAGAACAGAGGCTCCTTCACAAACAGAGCCTCGTCCCCTGGGGGGAAGCTGAGCCACTAATCCTGCTGCCCAGTAAATGAAAGCATGCAACAGGGACAGGTCACCCAAACTCGCTAGAAGGGAGGAAAGAGAGAGAGGAATATCAGAGCAGTGAAAACAGCCCATGGTGGAGGTAGAATACTAATCTGGAGCAAAAGAAGAAAAAAAGCAACATAAAAATCGATGACCATTCCAGGGGTTCAGCAAAAAGATTAAATGTTCTTTTTAAGCCATTAAACCGAATTAAGCTCACCAACCCGGATCAGACTCAATCTAATCTTTTCTCAAGCAGGTGGTATGAACCCTCCGCTGTTAGACTGCAAGAGACTAAACAGAGCTCTTCTTCATTTCATTGTAAAATTAGTTTTGAATCAGTGTCTACTCGTGTGCTTGTTGACACTCTGGAAAACACGCTTGGTGATGTCTTGGCATAATTGTGTTAAGATCTCCATGAATGGGGCTCAAAATCCCAACCGTTGTCAAAATAAAAACCCATTTCTTGGTTCTGCCCCAAATTTTTCATATTCTAAATTCACAAAACTGTGAGATCCACTGCAAAACAAAACCTTGACAAAAGAATTTGTGTGCTACAAGGTGCCCTCTGCTGTTCACATCAGCTGCTGCACTGTCCCCTGACCTCTCTGAAATCATTCCTTCTTAGATGACTTCCACATTTTGGTCCATATGTGGCAAATGACTCCCGTGTCATTGTGTTCGCATTGCTACAGTGTAACATGGCACCCGTACTCCCACTGCGGCTTAAAATAACAAACGCTGGTCAGTCTTACGGCTCGGTGAGCAAGCACAGTGGGCGTCCTCCAGATGAGAAGACGTTATTTACAGTCACACAGAGCACCACGAAGCATAGCAAAGACAAAGCAGAAGAGACCGTGCTTAGGCGTTGGAAGCCACTGGATGAGCAGTTACGCACTCTGCTCACATACGCACAAAATCACATGCTACTGCGAAAATACAAAGACGTGGGGCAGTCGACTAAAGTCGGCCAATTAGGCCGATAACAGAGGGGAAGGTTCAGAAGAAAGCAGAAAACATTATAAAGAAGAACGAGGCTAGAAGAACAAGCCCTGCTGGGAGGGAACACAGGGAAAAAGAAACAAAGCGAAAGCGATTTCCAGTCACCGGACGGCCAAAGACCCCAACCAATAAAGCACTGTTTAATCTTTCTGTTGGGCACAAAATGATTTGTCTCCCATTGCCACTGGTTAAACACAGTTACATCATCCTCTAAAATGCATTTTTCCATCCAACAAAAGAAATTTTCCTCAGGTTTTGAGAGTTGGCATAGGTGCAATCTAAATGCTTCTTTCACTCAAAAAGCTGATTTCTTCCATTTATGAATGAATTCATTGAAAGGACCCAGAAAAAGAGAAGTTCTTTCACTCTTCTGCTTGGGATAGGAAATTACTGCAAAAGCTCTCTGCCTCGATGGAAGCATTATCTTCATTGTCTATCTAGGATGCATTTTGCTGAACTCAAATTCCAACATTTGAGCTAAGCTGTGCTGAAAAACAAGCTCATTCATAAGGTCTGACTGTCTTTATTATATATTAAAAAAAAATATTATATATATTTGCTGGACAACTCAAAGCTCTGGCACACACAGAAAAACATGCTCTTTTGCTTTTTTTTTTTTTTTTTTTTTGATGAAAATAAACCTTCATTAACATAAACATAAATTACTATTCCAAATGTATTTATTTTTAAATAAAGTGATAAACTACTTGGCCAATTTCATGTGTTCTCATTCTTGTGGCAGAGAACTGGTACTTATATGCTATTTTAGGATTTTTTTATTTATTTATTTAACAGACTGTGGAACAGATTTTTCTAGCGTGCATTGAGACTGCTATATAGACAAGATGCAGTCACCATTAACAAATCACCTTATGGTCACTGATAAATGATCAGGCTTATAGAGACTTCTCTCTTGTTCCAACTGGCCATACGGCACATTGCACACAACACACCGCACAATTTCTGGACACATAAGACTTTTACCTACTCACATGATTGTTTTATTAATTTTGTTTTATTTGCTTTTTAATCCTTAGCAAATGTATGTGCTTTCAAATAACTTTTAACACTTGGTATAACATTAAATAATAAAATATTAAATAACTTTCTAATACATAGTCAATCTCTTAAGTTTCTTCCAGTTAACTTTTAGGGGGGAAAAAATAAATTAATAAGCTAAAAAAAAATATTGCTTTACTGTTGTACTGTGACTTTTGAGTAGAGTATAAGAGTATTCACAGCTTATTTTCTATTTTAAAAATGTCTTAAACTGATTTTTACACTCCATACTCGTCGTTAATTTTTGCTGTGGTAGCAAACGTGCTTTACAATAATTCTTAAAATTTCACATTTGTGATCCGATTGTGTGTATTCATTATCCTAATAACTGGCACGTGTATAGTGTAAAAAAAATATTGGAAATGTCCAACTGCAATCCACAGGGAACACTTCAAAAGCGAGTTCTACAGGACAAGCATGTTGTACCCTAATATTTCAATAAACCTTAGTTAAAAACACATGCACTTGCAATTTTTCCCTGCTTGCTTCATTCACCTTATGCATGATTTATAGAAACCACAGCATCCAGAGCGCACTTCAGAAACTGTGTCTCCCGCAAACCTCAGCCATTAATTAATCCTATTTTTAGTTAATAAACACAAAGCCCTCTTACCTTCATTCTCTGGGTAATTCCGTAAGGCTTGACTCGGTGTGAGGGAGGGGAAAAGAAAGAAAAGAAGGGACGGATAAATCCAAAGGGTTGCCATTTTCAGGCTGCGCTGAGCGCGCGCTGCATCCCTCTCGCTGTAGAAAGTTACTGAGACTCGCGATCAGAGCTCAAGTGAGGAGAGGAGAAGAGAGCAGAGCAGAGGAGAGGGAGGGTCCTGGACTAGCCTTGGAGTGTCAATCATCCCGGGCTGCCAGGGAAACGGAGGACGGCTGGAGGCGCGCGGCTGCTTTTAAAGGCGCGAGCTCGATAAAGATATCAGCCGCCACACAGAAACTGAAGGAAGCGCGGACGATGACAGCTGCCAAATTTCATTTTAGACTGACTTTAAACTGCATAATTGTAATTTTCTGAGGTAATTTTAGTAGTAGCAACACTTTGTTTGATGGTTTAGGTTTCTGAAGTAAGCTATATTAGGCGGAAAAAAGAAAACGTCTCGTATTACGACGAAATAAACAAACATGGAACAATTTAAGTGATTCTCTTTTTAGCCATTAAATTGCACTTCGTTTATATACGGTATAGGTTTATCTTTAAGAAAAGTTAAGTTCAAAGGATAATTTAAGGTCAAAATTAAGGTAAGTAGCTACATTAACGCTTATAGCTACGCAAGTTATGTGATTTTGTTCAGTTGCAGTAGGGGTTATGCGCAACAGACTTAGCACTCTGTTAAACAGGTCTTGCCTCTTCCAATTCAAGCATCTATGCATACAAAAATGATCATAACCAATGTCCATCACATAGGCCTATAAGGATTGATATCTTAAAGTTTTGTATTTTTATTCTTTTCACTAACCTTTAGATATAAAAATTGAATAAAACATCAATAAAAACAGATCGTGGCCGCTCCCACGGTTGTTTGACTGACACTAGTGTTTCAACACAGACTGCACTGGTGTCTTACCTTAGACCCGCCCTGAGTGAGCTGTCATCAGTCTGCCATTTTTTCACCACCAGAGTAGATGTAGACAAGAATGGCTCCTAAGCAGTTGAGGTGTTCTGTTGTTGGATGTAATAATGAACATAACAGTCGTCATTTACTCCCGACATCGGAGCCGCTGAAGACGCAGTGGATTAGCTTTGTTTTGAAGGGAATGCACCCCCCGATCTACCTAAAAATCTGCGTTTATGTTCGCGCAAATCATTCATTATCCAGCCTCACCTACAGAAGAAGTGAGTATAAGGTTTTTTTGTTTTTTTTTATGAATTTTTGCAAATCACGACGAATGCGGCAAAAGTTTACCGTCTCTCAGGGAGCGGCTCGGAAGAGCTCATTATCATTTAAAGTGGCATGCAAGAAAAGAGCTTGCTCTGCTCGTTATTGCATTCTTATATTCTGTCAAAGGGTGTTATATTGAGTACAAGCATGAATTATTTTTCTCTTTCACGTTTCTGGCAGTATCCAAAAACCACCTACATATTGCCATTCACTATTCCCTACATAACTTATATAGTCCATTTGAAAGAGTGAGTGAAAACGAGTGAACCAATATGGACACTGAGTGCACCAAAAGGGCTGCTGCTTTTCGCAGTTTGTGCTTGCTGATACAGCTTGCATTTTGGAAATCTACATGCTAATACACACTACATACACATAGTCACGCAATGCTGATGTTGTTAACATTAACAATTTGAGAACAAAGTATAACAATAATAATAATTTGCACGGTTTGATGTGATATGAGCTAATCGATCGTTAGATTTAATCACCATTGGTAGCATGATTTTTTTGTAATGCTCTTTTTCCTCAGCTTTTCAGAACAAACGTGGCAGACTTGTTACTTACTTGTTCTGATGACAATATCCGGTGAAAATTCTTATTTGGGTCATATATTTGGGTCAGACGTAGGCTAGAATCTGTGATTCCTAAGTACAGTATCCACACCGGTGCGGTGACTGACAGCCACACATTCACCTTAAAACATTAGATTCATCAGCGCTGGAGCCCTGCCGCAGCACATCCCATGCAATAAAAATAAATCCGCAAGTAAATGCAATTGCAGGTTTCAAACAGAGATGGCGACAAAGAGGCAAAACTTATGGACTGCAGTTATAAACAACTTATTTCAAATCTTATTGCTGAATTTTTATCATTATTGTGCCACAGTTAGCCATTATTAGGCAGAAAAAAAGAAAATGTCTCATATTAGTTTGGAATAAGCAAACAAGATTTGCATATAATTCTTAAATTATTGCTTTAAATAGGCATGTTAAAAAAAGCAATCAGAGTACAGACTAAAGCACTAAGCGAAGCATTTTAGGCATGTAAAAACTGTGGTAAAAATTACTGTAACATATGGCAGCTGGCACATACATGGCACATACTGCTTTTATGACAGCAAAAATAGCGGAAACTGTCATCATTTAGTCACACTCACGTCATTCCAAACCTCTTCTTTGAAACATACAAGATGATATTTTAAAGAAATGTCTACAATAAGTCAATGATTAGCAAAACTGTCAATGGACAGTAAAACAAAACTGTTTTTCTTTTTGAGGAGTTACCACATTTTTTTTCAAAATGTCTTCTTTAGGTGAGTAAATGATAACAGAACTTTTTTTTATCCCATTAAACACAACAATAATCACACACAAAAACAAATCACAAAATTGCTTATAGGAACATTAAATTTGAATTCAAGTGTGCCCATACATATCCATTAATCTGCTATTGCAATGCACTTGATCATAGTTCATCCAATAAGATTTTAGGTCTGGAACTATTCTTTCTTTTTTTTTTTTTAAATAAGGTACTCTAAATGGACTACAGTAGAATTAAAATTGCAAGATATAATTTGTAATCTTGGCCAGATCTGGGAATTATAGCGTAACAATAACCAGTGAAACCAGCATCACTTTATCCACTTTCTCTCTGCTCCAACTGGGATTTTCTAAGTGTCCAATTAAGACAATTAAGCAATTTACACCCAATACAGGCTGCATGCCAATGACCTAATTTCCCTGAGGGGCAAAATAAGAAAAGGTTTTTAGAGGGCTTCATTCATCCAGTAACAAACCTCCGTCATGGCAACACTATCAATGACATGGCAAGGCTCTCAGACTCCTCAACTACCACCAACCCCCTCTAAGGCTGTTTGTGTGTGGGATGTCTTTAAGACACTCACAATCCTCATGGTCACTGTGGATTTTCTCTGAATGCTACAGTAAAATGCAGTGTCAGCTTCTTCACTTCAAGAGAAACCATGGAAGTCCAGACAGAGTATATGAAATATGTCTGCAATATTCCTTTTGCTTTCATAACACAAATGGCCATTAGAGGAGGATAGTGAGCTACTGTTAAGAGTTCTTCATAGAATCACTGCCTGGTGTACATTTAGCTTCAGCCAGTACTATGTTCAACACACACAAATACACAAAACCTTTCTTCTCAGACTAATTCATGTGCCATTTGTGATTTTCTGCCATTCTGTGTGATTTTGAGCCACATCAAAGCTTAATGGTTGACTTTTTATCCAAAGGAAATGCTTCAGTCTCTACCTTTTTTCAGCCCATTTCTAAAAGGATTGAACTCTGGTCACCTGCTCTCCCCCCTTTCACCCTGAAAGGTCAGTCAGTTATAATGGCTTGGATTGAGGACCAAATCCAACTCTTCATAGTGCAGATTGTTCTATTTGGCAGGTTGCGCTGCTGTGCAGAATCACTGCTGGAAGAGCAACTAACCAAAAGAAAAAAAGAACACCGCATGCACATGAGACCACAAAAGAAAGCAATCTGTAGACCTCGAAAAACAAAGCCTGTTACTTTACTCATTACATGTACATTTAAATTAGAAATTACTTCAATCTGAAACTGAAATATATATACACACACACTGCTGTTCAAACGGGATCAGAATGATTTTGGGTGCATATGTGTGAAAAAGATTCAGCAAGGGTGCATTTAATTGATCAAAAGTGACAGTAAAGACATTTATAGTATTACAAAATTTTACTATTTCAAATAACTGCTGTTCATTTGAACTTTTAATTCAGTAGAGAATCTGGAAAATAATCTATCACTGTTTCCACAAAAATATTAGGCAGCACAACTGTTTTCAACTCTAACAAATGTTTTTGAGCACCAAATCAGCATATCAGAGTGATTTCTGAAGGGTTGTGTGACAAAGATTGAGACAATGACTGCTGAAAATTCAGCTTTGCTTATTACAGGAATAAATCGCGTAAAATATATTAAAATAGAGAACAGTTATTTTAAATTTTAATATTTCACACATCACTAGTTTACTGTATTTTTGGTCAAATAAATTAACTCCAAATTTTGAACAGTAGTGTGTATGTACTGTATATTCCACTTGTATCTCTTTTCTCCTAAAAGCAAGTTAGACAAAGTTACACCTGTCCCAAAGCAGTTCAACCCAGGTTTCAATCTTAAATCTTTAGCTGAAACCACTGGGCTTGTAGTAGTACAGGGCTTGCTGAAAGGGTCGTCTGCCATGCTGAATCCACCTAACACTCTCACAGGCTTTTCAGAGCTACTCACTCGTGTGTTAATGTCTCTATTGTGGCGGACAAAACATTTAATGGCCGGCAGTTTGGTGCTCGCATTTAGAGGCAAAGAAAGGCTTTTTATGAGAAGGTGGGGGCACTGATCCAGAGACCCTCCGGACATCATCGGCCGCCAATGAGGGGAGGGCTGGACGAGGCTAATGGGCAAAGAAAGAGAGAGAAAGTTGAACAGCCTGCCTGCGGCCGTGTGCCTCGGTTTCCAAGATAGATAGTTTGAGCGCGAGGAACATAATGGAGGGAGGGAGAGTGATAGTCTGCTCATGAACGGAAGGAAGCAAATTGAGAGATGAGCGTGGGGTTGGGGGAGGAGGTGTAACTATAACAGAGAAAGGGAGTAGCGCTTTGGCACTTTAGTAACTCCCGTGCAACTGAACCACATGGCTTGCAGCATGCAGCAGGTAATTCATCATGTCAGAGATTGCAAGAGACTGCACACACAAAAGTGAGAGTGTGGGAAAGCCCAGGACAACAATGAAAGCTTACAAGATCCCCACCATAAACACCCCCTGTTCTTCTCTCCCATCTCCTAAGGAATCCCTCCATGAGCCCAGAACTTCGCCTGCCACACTGTAGAGCAGACAGCCATTCATTCCCATCCAACAAGTAGCAAGTGAAAGAGAATAAGAAAAACTTTGTTGCTCTAGTTGCCAGTCACTATTTCACACTCTTTCTTTCTCTTTCTCTCTCTTTGTGCACCTGACGTTGTCAGGTCTGCGATTACTTGATAAGACTCGAAGACAAAAACCACTGAAATGGCCCGAGCCTTTTAAAGCGTGATCTGTTGGCCTTTTTTTCTAGACCAAGCTCTATTTCTGAGCTCTATGTCACTCTACTGTCTCTAGGAAAAAATACACCTAGCCAGGAAGAATATTCACCACAGCAGCTACCAGACAATGCGATTTTAGTTTCGTACTGAACTCATGAATGCCTTAATGTCTTGTGACAAAATATACGAAACAGGATATTTGCTTCTCAGTTCTTTATCGAAGATGTAAAACAAACTTTCGGCAGCTTTCTGGGTAGTCATGTAGGAAACCACAGTAATTTCCTGCATGGTTAGTGGGCTACAGGGGTGCATTTGCTTTTGTACGTATTGCTTTGCAACTCTCTTTTGGCATTACCATGCTGAGTTACCAGCTACATGGTCTTTGAATGTAGCCATCTTTCAAAGCTAGTTCATCTCAATGCCTATATGCATATCTGAGATCCACAGCCAATATATCACCTTCTTTAGAAGTTTATAGGCCCAATATAGTGGCCTAGTGTATGAAAGGTTAACCAGTCTATCCATAATAGATCCTGAGACAGAGTAAGATCTAGTACTCTTGACCCAGACTCGCAAGGGAATATGAAACCTCTCCCCTCTTCATACAATCATTACACTGTCTGCATGCTGGAGGGCAATGCATGGCTTTACTGCTGATATATGAAGATTTGTACTGTGTTCAATGTTCAAGAATTTAAAACAAACACAATGTAGATGAAATTAATGTTTAGTGTAGTTTCTTCTCAGAGCAACTAGTTCGGGGACCAGCCTTTATTAACATTTCTCGGCACCAAACGTTTAGCCATATTACAGTATTACTATGACTACATTTTGACAAACCATACAACGATTCAATTGTAAATTAAAAACAAATAATGCTGTAGTTGAAAACCAGACATATTAGGTGTCGTTTTAACTTTCTTTAATGATAAACCCAAGCTTGTTTGTCTTTCTCAAGTTTTGACAGCACTGGGGGGAATTCTGAAGGAACTTTCGAGATGAGGTAAGAACATTGTTGCAAAACGCTACCTGCCAGGTCTCTATGCATTCACAAAGATTCTACTACAAATGCCATCCAAATAAATTTACCAAACTGACAATTTTTATTTCCTTAAAAAGGAACTGAATCTGTTCAGGATTGTTCATAACAAGGAGCATAACTCTAACAATAACTATAAAGTTTCAATAATCGTTTCA
>JAFVLL020016732.1:0-15309 GCA_021397915.2 Tor tambroides
AGATTCTTACATTAGTGTATAAAGCATTGCATAACTTGACACCTTCTTACATTTCTGATTGTTTGTCAAGATATATTCCTAATCGAACGTTACGATCCTCTAGTGCTGGACTTTTAGCATATTACACAGTAAATCTCAAGCGATCTGGCGGTACCTCTTTTAGTCACTATGCTCCAAAAATTTGGAACTGCCTTCCAAATGAAGTGAGAGAGTCAACTAGTATTCATATTTTTAAAAAGCGTGTTAAGACATACCTTTTTACAGTTGCTTATGATCATAATAGTGTGTGAAGTGTGCGTATTATATTTGTGTGTATTATATCTACTTATATTTGTTTATACTTTGTTTTTTATGATGTTGTCTTTTAATATTTGTTTTATGCTTGTGAAGCACTTTGAGTTGCATTTTATGTATGAAAAGTGCTATACAAATAAATTACTTACTTAAATTACTTACCTTTAAGGTAATATGTACTTTTAAAACACTAAAATGTGCCATTTCGGTACCAATATGTACATTTAAAAGCACCAATATTTACCATTTAGGTACTAATATGTATCTTTAAAACAGTAATATGTACCTTTGAGGTACTAATATGCAATTTTAAAGCACTAGCCTAATATGTACCATTTAGATACGATGTAATTTTTAAAGCACTAATATGTCCCTTTAAGGTACTAATATGCAATTTTGAAGCACTAATATGTACACTTAAAGCGCTAATCTGCACCATTTAGGTACGAATATGCACTATTAAAGCACTAATATGTAGCTTTAAGGCACTAATATGTCATTTTAAAGCACTAATATGTACCTTTCAGGGACTAATATGTAGCATTTTGGGGTAAATAAGGTACAAAGATGTACCTTTTAGCTTTTTTGTACCTTTGGTACAGCTTTGCACCATTTTTCTGTGTGTATGGGTTTGGAGGAAATACACCTTCAAATCGAGAAATACACGAAAGCAGTGAGGATAATAACCTGCGAATGTCTCCGTTTGTCTAGTGCAACCCGAAGCAACACAAACAAACCGTAGAGACATAAAATGTGTGACCGTAAAAGCGGTGCTGTGAAGTCCAGCGGCTCATGAACACCACCTGACCAGGCTCTGGCCTGAGATTACTTATTGATGGCAGGCGGTTTTAGGATCCTGACAGGGAAACAAGAGAACATGAATGTAATCCAGTCAACAGCTCAACTTAAGCACGAAACGGTACACTGGTCTCCCTACGATGCAGTTCGGTAAGTACAGACTGCTCTAAGTGCAAAAAATCAAAGACAATTACAGCAAGCAAAACTACCAGCCCACCCAGCCAAGTGTGGACTCGCTTCATAGAGCATTAGGCATCGCCAGCCAAGCAAAACCGACCAAAGCTATCGTATATTTGATGTCTAATGGGCTTTCAAGTTGGAAATGGTTGAAAATGATTCCTGCATCCATCCAGCTGTCCGGAGCGGATTAAATCACCAATGAGCTATGATCTTATTTGGGATGAACTGATTATTCTCATGGCTGTATACTGTATTTTCTGGAAAATAAGTTACACTTGATTATAAGTCTCCCGGGTCAAAATTGCATTGTTGAGAACAAAAAACAACAACAACAGAAGTTTCATCAGTGTATAATTTGCATTTCATTATTACATTCAGAAATAATGTAAAATACTGAATATCTTTACAAACATTAAACATGTATTTTATTTCCCCTCACTCCACAACAAATACTTTAAATTTAATGGTATTCAGAACCAGTGTTATTTTAGTATTCTTTATATACTATTTTAGATTTTATGAATATTTTTAAAAATATTTAATTTTTTATACACTCAATTTTCATTTTAATTACATTTTTAGTAAAGTTGTTATGCACTTATTTGTATTAGATTTTATTTATTTTAAATATTACTATTTAGCTTTAATTTATTTTTATTTCAGTTTTAGTTCAGTTTCAGTTTGTATGTATTTTATTTCCAGTTAATCATTTTAGTGCTCCAACTTAAAATGAAATAAAAATTAATAATGTTGCCTTGGCATCTACTTGAAATAAGTTTAAGTTCTACATCTAATGTTTACATTTTATTTCAGCTTTATTTCAATCAACAAAAATGTTTTAGTAGTTTTAGTTAAAGATAATATCCCTGTTCAGAACCGAACATGAATGAAACATGCAAGTGTAAAATAAACAAATTATAGTGGCATTTATTGTCAACAACATTTATTCTAAACACCAAGCCTAAACAAATTTACTTAAAGTGAAACTGCCAGCATGTGAAAAATGCGCTATACAGATAAACTTGGGTCCACGTGCCTCCTCATTCAGCACAAATTCAAATATGTGCGCATGTTCTGCATGCTTAACGTTAACGGCATAATATATGTACGTTGCTTTGGAAAATAAGCCACAGCACATATTAGATAATAAAACACTTATACTACAGAAAATACAGTACTTTATGACTTTAAACTGGAGTGTCACCAAACAAAACTGTCAAAAAAAAATGACTGCTTTCAAACTGTTGGTCGCCATTGGTCAGTCAAACGGATAGTCCCGCCCCAAACTCACGCCATTGGTTCAGCCAAAG
This sequence comes from Tor tambroides, assembly GCA_021397915.2. NCBI lineage: Eukaryota > Metazoa > Chordata > Actinopteri > Cypriniformes > Cyprinidae > Tor > Tor tambroides. The sequence continues at coordinate 2,583 of JAFVLL020016732.1, forward strand.
TTGCTCAGCTGAGCTGGTTAAGATACTCAAAGTATAGAGCAATGTTTGATATCACCACAGAGTTTATGCATACTAAAATGAGATATGGAAACATATTTAACAAATAAAATACACAGACAGATCAAAAACATTACAAGTGGACTTCAGATGCCCAGAAACAAGATACACTACATTTGCTAAACGCTTTCTGAAAGCTCTGAGATGACCTGAGATGATCCTATAGCTCTTCATCCCCTTCTCTCAGCCTATAAGTATCAATGATAAAGCTTAGCCGGATGATCTGCGGGAGTCTCTGATAGTCCCATCATACGTAAGCTGCTCAGTGAGCTGTAATTGAAATGAGAAATACAGAACGATCAGACAGATCTTAAAGACCAGAGGTCAGGACGTCTGCTCCTGCTCATGCTCTACATAAGGTGCAAATACAGTGCTATATAAAGACTACAGACAGTCTGATACATCATGCATGCTGCAGAACTTATTTTGTGAATTTCATGTTTAATGAGTCTCAGTGTGGCATGTCTGTGTCCGACTCTCTGAAGAAACACAAATCTTAGAGTTAGAAGGAGGTGAATTTCAAAGACAGATGCAGTCGCTGCATCCCTGCATTACATAAAATATCCAAACGTCTGCAGTCGTGCAGCTGCAGAGGGTGAAACAGCATGTGGATCATTGCGTAAGATTCATTAGAGGCACCTGGCCATGTGCATAGCTGTAGGAAATCCCCCATAATGCAACAGTGTCATCTGTTTTATCTTCCGCATCTTTTACACATTGTAGCCTTTGGCAAAAAAGGCACACGTTTGGGAATGTGAAAGCCAAGTAATTATGCAGCCTGTAAGAGAATCGTTATATAAAACCTCACTTTTTCTCTGAGAAAACAATGAGATTGAGGAACTTTACAGTTCAAAACCCCTACAAAAAAAAGTATAGTTTTAATTTCTCCCAAAGACTTTTAAAAAGAAAGTCAAAGTTGGTCATTTTTTGGTTTAAATAATCACATTTTTAGTTTCATTTTTTTATTAGTTTTTATTCATTTTTAGATATTTCTATTTACCTTTAATTATATATTAAAGTATTTATAGTAAATAATTATAGTAATGTAATGTAGTAATTTTAGCATTTTATTTCAACTTAATTTTAGTTAGTTTCTAATTTGCATTTTCAAGTTTTTTGTGCATAATATTTTTTAGAATCTATGTTATTTTAGTATTATTAATATGCTATTATAGTATATTATTAGCTTTTGCTTTTATATTTTTAGTTTTCATTTTAATTTTTATTAGTTTGTTTATATACATAGCTTTAATGATATATTAAAGTAATTATATAGGGAAAAAAATATTGCATTTTAGTAAGACAACATTTCTAAATTTCATTTAAGCTTTTAAAACGTTTTTTCACTGAAACAAATATTGCTTTAGAATCAATTTTCACTCAGAAATTGCTAGTAAATGTCACAAGTAATTACAAAGAAACAGCAAGTAACATCTCAAATTTTTCAATATATATAGCATAAATATCAATTGTATAATAGCTAACTATTATCAAATGTATTCATATTTTTAATTAGCTTCTAGTTTGCAGTTTAATTTAAGTTTTAGTGATTTTGTCATTTTTATTAGTTCTTTTTTATATATTTCTTTTTAGTTTTAATTATACGTAATTATACAGTAAAATCATGTAATAATTTTAGTACTTCAATTTAAACTTAATTTATTTCAATTAGTTGCCAAAGAACCATTTTTAGAAATTTAGTAAATGTCACAGTTAATCACAAAGAAATAGCAAGTAACAATTAAACACCAAATTTTAGTAACAGAAAAGTAGAAAGAAACATTTTATAGCTCCAAAATTAATTTTATAGCTCAAAACTCTTGATGTGCAGTTTTTATTTCTTCCAAATAATTTGAAAAGAGCAATAAAAGTGTTTTTCCTCCAGTCAATGTACCGTAAAGTATAAGCCTCATTTCTAAACCCAGACAGGATTTTTGAAAACAAAAGCTCCTGTCTACGGTCGCCTGAAGACCCAGACGGGTCATTAGTCTGTCAGAACGGATGCGTTCGATCTTTATGAGTCCACTTCAGCGCTGGCAGAGCAGCCAGAGAGAACAACCTGGCATCGATAACCATCGACAAGTAAGAGTTACTTAAAGGAGCCGCACAGAATATCAGTCAGTGGGGTTTAATTTTGTAAGAGGCTGAGATCAGGTTCACTGCTGCGACTGCAACTCTAGATACTCAGTTACACAGAGAGAGAGAGAGAGACAGACAGAGAGAGAGACAGAGAGAGGTTATCAGACCACCAAAGCAAACAGCACTGAAGGGAGGCAGGCAGCCAGAGAGTTTCCATCGCTGTCATGACATGCCTGTCCGATAAGCTCAAGAAAAGTACTAAAACGTGCCAAACGCGCCGGGCAGAGCGCCACATCTGAACATTCATTATTCTCCTGAATTTGGAATTCATTCACTGAAAAAAGTGGGTCAGAGAGTTATCAGCATGTTCTTAAAGGGACAGTTCGGCTAAAAATAAAAATTAGAAATGTTGCCTTGATAACTAATTGAAACGTTTAAATTTAAATGAAATTTAAATTGAAACTAATACTGAAATTAAATTAAATAGTTATGTTTATATTAAAAAACATATAAAAATGACAAAAGCGCACACAATTACTAATAATTAGCCTAAAATAAAACCTGACTGATAATAATTTAAATAAACATGAAAGAAAATAAAATATAAAATATTTTAAAATTAGAAATGTTGCCTTGGCAACTAAATGAACTGTTTAAATTTAAATGAAATTTAAGTTAAAACTAATACTGAAATAAAATGTAATTAAACCAAAATAATAATATTTATATTTTAAAAAATTATAAAAATGACAAGTGTACACAATTACTAATAATTAAACTAAAATAAAAACTGACTGACAATAACTGAAATAAACCTGAAATAAAATAAAATATAAAATAATAAAATTAGAAATGTTGCCTTGGCAACTAAATTAAATGTTTAAATTTTCATCAAATGCATTCAATTGATCAAAAGTGACAGTAAAGAAATTCAAAATATTAATAAAAATGATAATAGGATATAGCTAATATTAATAAAAAGTATATATACATAAATAATTTTAAAAAACTAAAAATCTAAGAAAGACTTAGCAACCATTCAGAACACCCTGGCAACCACATAGCAATCACTCAGAACATCTTAGCAACTGCAAAACAACGTCTGGTCAACCAACCACACTTTTTTTTTTAGTTTTGCACTAAAAAAGACAAAAAAGCACCATAAAAGAATCACATGCACAATCTTCCAATTTTTCGAACTCACGTGATAGATTTGTGTGAGGAATAGACTGAAATTTAGGCCATTATTCACTGAAAATCTGCTCATGAGTATGAGTATATAATAGAGAATCTTCTCTATTTCTTTGTAATCACAATAAAAATGGATCAACGCATCTGTTTTATTAGTTTCAGCACTGCTGCCATGGCCTAATGTACTCATTAGCTAAACTAGCTCACATTTAGTGGTGATTTAACACTGAAATCATCCATTTTCTCCTCTACCCTGTCAATAAATCATTTTGAGACCAATGAAGTCTTGCTTTCTCTGTGGAGCTAAAGCTGAGCCGCGTCTCAGGGTGACCTGTGTCTGAGTTTGCGGTGTATCACAGAGACAGACGGGCTCAGAGGTGCTGCTTTCAGGATCAGGTTGACCCGTTTCAGGTGTGAGGAGACGTCCGGGCCACAGAGACTCTCCTTTAGTTACGGAGATCCACACGACATCAGCTGTAATTAACACACCGCTGGAGCAATGTGCACTTTTAGGGCAGTCGTGGCCTAATGGATAGAGTTGGACTTGTAACCCGATAATGTGGGTTCGAGAGTTCCAGGGTCCGCAGGGATTGTAGGTGGGGAGTGAATAACTAGCACTCTCTCCACCTCATTACCATGACTGAGGTGAGACTCCTGAGCAAGGCACCGAACCCCCAACTGCTCCCCGGGTGCCCACTGCTCCGGGTGTGTGTTCACTACTGTGTGTGTGCACTTGGGTGGGTTAAATGCAGAGCACAAATTCTGAGTATGGGTCACAATACTTGGCCACACACCACTTCCCTTTTAAAAATACAACAGATGAAAATAAAACAAGATTTTGACATTTTCTTGAGGAAATGCATGGGTTCTACATCCAAAATGTGTCAGGAGTTTGTTCAAATCACATTAAATGTGAGCAAAAGTAACAGAAGTAACTGTGTATTCAAGAAACACAGTATCTGCATTACAAACAAGAAGAGATGCAAGAAACTCCTAAATGCCCCACTCACAAACCAAACCAGACCTCCAACCACTATTGCTAGAAAAAGCAAGCAGTTAAATGAAGTTTAAATGAGGACACACTCAAATACCCATAATCCTACATCACACAACCTCTGTGAACAGTTTCAGATGAAAACTATATCAAGCTAATCATAGGTTTTTAATATACCAATGTAAAAGCACACAAAATAATATGAAGTACCCATGGACACTTTATAGGTAAAAAGTAAATCGAAGTAAATTGTATTCTATAGATCCTGTAAAGCATCACCATTTTTGCCTTTACTAGTTCTTGGATAATGAACTGAAAAATAATTTCTAAAAGTACAAATAATCCATGTTGTTGCTCAATTAATGTGTAATAATTACAAAACAATTAGTAAAATGCTATTTTTTCAAAAGTTTTAGATGCTGTTTAACATGTCACACCACAAACCTTCTAACTTCCCAAATATAAAAATCAATACTAAAAAATAAGTTATATTCTAAATAAATAATATGCCTCAAATAGACATAAAAACCCTGTTAACCAATCACAAGCTTCATATCTACAAATGCCAAATTACCAAATACGATAATAATACTATTAATAGGATGTCAACTACCCAAAAATAAAAATCAATAATGTATTTAAAAATATAACGTATAGTCTCAGATAAAAATAAATATTCATCCCCAATTTAAACTGATTAAATAAATCATATGCCTAATATAAACAAATAAATATTTACACTAAAGAAAATCCTATTAATCAATCACAAGCTTCATACCGCAGGACGTCAACTTCCAAAGAGTATTTCATGGCAACTACCTAAACATAAAAATCAATAAAGTACATATAATAAATTCTATAGTCTCAAATAAACACAAAATTTATCCTCAGTTTAAACTGATTAAAAACCCTATTTTCCAAGCACAACAAAAGCTAATTAGAAAAATGCTATTTAAAATAGTTATTTTCCAAAGGTATCATGTCTCAAAAAACAAAAAAAGCACAATAATGTAAATAGTTTCTATAGTCTAAAATATATATATATATATATATATACACACACACACACTATAGTCTAAAATAAACATGAAAAATATTTACTAAAAAAAAAAAACTTTTAATAAGTAGCAAGCTTCATATTAACAAATTCAAGCAAAATATTGACATTTTTAGACAGCATGTCACACCGAAAGATGTCAGCTTCTTATAGTCTCTTCTTAGTCTATAGTCTCTTATAGTCTCTTCTTAATCATATGCCTTAAATAGACATAAAACAAATATTTCCACTAAAAAAATCCTTTTAACCAATGATATACTTCATATATCATAAGCATATATCATGCTAATTAGCTAATTCTATTTAAAACAGCAGGACATGTCATCTACCCAAGCCTAAAAATCAATAATGCACATCATTCTATAGTCTCAAATTAGCATGAAAAAAAAAATTATCCTCAATTTAAATGACTAAATAAATCATAGCCTCAAATAAAAATAAAACTAAAAGAATCCTTTTAACTTCATATTAACATATTTGCTTATTAGCAGAATGCTATATAAAATTTTTCGATGCCATGTCACACCGCAGGACATTGAATGTAAAAACCAATAATGAATATTGTACATGAAAAAATGAATTCTATAGCCTCAAATAAACACAAAAGAAATATTTATCCACAATTTAAGTGGATTAAAACCCTATTAACCAATCACAAGCTTCATATATACAAACACTAATTAACAAAGTGCCATTGTTTTAGACAGACTGTCGAAATGACGTGAAGCCGGTATGATAAAAGTCTGATTGAAACCCCTATTAGCCAATCACAAGCTTTGTAATCACAAATCCAGGTGAATGAAGTGAACGGGAAAGCTCTACTCACACGAGGAAGTGATACAGGAAGCACCTCAGGCCGGCAGGTCTCTCTAGGAAGTTGTACACATCGCCCTGCATGCTAGTCTTGGCGTGGTAAGGGCTGTGCGTGAAGCGGGCGGCGGGGACGGTGGAGATGGAGAGGGGCTGGCAGCGCTCGCTGTGCGCCGGTGGCTCCTTTGTGTGGCCACCTGGAGCGACGGGCACGTTTGATCCATTATTCACCACGGGCTCCAGTTCCAGTGAAACAGGAGAGTGTGCCGCGAGGGAAGCGCTGGCCGCTGCTGCCTCCTCCAGGCTGTGCAGGAAGTCGTGGCCGTTGTGGCCGCAGTTCTTCAGTTTGATGCTGTTGCTGGAGGTGGACCATCCAAACGTACGTCCGCGGGATAACAGAGGGGTCGGGCGGCCCAGCCTGTCCCCCATGGTGGAGATGCGTTTCAGCGGGGTTGTTCAAGAGCGATTATTCTACCATGCCACTAAACCTGTAAAGGGAGAACAAATTTGGGGAATAAATTCAAGGAGGTTCACTTGTAAATAAAAATAAAAAATAGCTGGAAATGCCCTCACCTTAAGGCTATGCAAGTTTGTTTCTTCATCAGATTTGGAGAAATGTAGCATTACATCACTTGCTCACCAATGGGTGCCGTCAGAATGAGAGTCTGATAAAAACATCACAATAATCCACAAGTAATTCACACCACTTCAGTCCATCAGTTAACGTCTTGTGAAAAGCTGAGTGTTTGTAAGAAACAAATCCATCATTAAGAGTTTTTAACTTTAAACCATCATTTCCATTGAAATATCCAGAGTCCATAATCCATAATAATGCTTCCTCCAGTGAAAAGGTTCATCTCCTGTTGTCCTCTCACATCACATATTTGTTTAGAGCTGTTTTGCTTGTAAATGTTGATTGATCTGTGCATATTTCTCTCCTGATTCAGACAAGACGACTTTTTCACTGGAGAAAGCAATATTATGGATAGAGGATGCATATATTTTAGCCATAAGCAATAGTTTGAAGTTAAAAATGTCTTAATGATGAATTTGTCTCTTACAAACACACAGGTTTTCTCTTCACAAGATGTTAACTGATGGACTGGAGTGGTGTGGATTACTTGTGGATTATTGTGATGCTTTTATCAGCTGTTTGGACTCTCATTCTGACGGCACCCATTCACATCCATTGGTGTGCAAGTGATGTAATGCTACATTTCTCCAACTCTTATGAAGAAACAAACTCATCTACATCTTGAATGGCCTGAGGGTGCGTACATTTTTAGCAAATTTTCATTTTTGGGTGAACTGTTCCTTTAATTGCTCACATTGGTTTTCACCTTTTAAGATTATTTACAGTCTTGGTGATCTCGTGTATTCGGTTGCATTTGATTGAACACTAGTTGTTGGGAAGTCACAGCACACATTAGCTCATGAGGTGTCTGCGGGTTTAAATAAGGAGCAGCTCGCAGCTCAGACAATCTCAGACAGGTTAATATTGCATGAGGACGCACTGAAGATCACCAGACACATCCATAACCCTCCTCTGACAGTCACATGCACCATGAGATCATGTTTAAAAGTACTGAAAAGTCCCTCACTTTAGAAAATAAAGGTTCTTCAATGGTTCTAGGTTCTTGTATTGTATTGTATTGTGTTCTTGTATAAATCGATAAAAAAGCAACATTAAAGCCATTTGTAATGTTACAAAAAATTATATTTCAACTTAATGCAGTTCTTTTAAACTTTCTATTCATCAGAGAATCCTGAGAAAAAATGTATTACAGTTTCCACAAAAAATATGAAGCAGCACAACTGTTTTCAACATTGATACTGTAATAATCAGAAAAGTTTCTTGAGCAGCAAATCAGCACATTAGAATGATTTCTGAAGGATCATGTGACACTGAAGACTGGAGTAATGATGCTGAAAATTCAGCTTTGCATCACAGAAATAAATTATATTTTAAAATATATTCAAATAGAAAACAGTTATTTTAAATTGTAACAATATTACTGTTTTCACTGTATTTTTGATCAAATAAATGTGCTTTTTTTTTTGCTGAAATGTCTCTCAAAATGGAACAATCACACTTGTTTTTCCTCGGACAGAAAAAATCTACTAAGCATGTGCTGAATGAGTGTCATCACTCCAGCTTGACTGTGATTTCACTGAAGTCTTCCTCAGACGGGTCACAGAGCGGTGAGGAAGAAGAGTAAAAAACACTAATTAATGAGGTCAGACTTTCCCCTCAAGAGAAATCACAAGATCTCCAATCCATCATGAGATGACCAGTGGATGGACACACAAAGCCACTGGAAAAAGCTTTGTGAGTGGAGACAAATCGAAACAGGACCCTGCCATCCTCTCTGCCATGTCTGTCAGTCACAGTGGCAGAGCCGCTGACAGAACCGCGACTACCGCTCGCAGATATAGTTTCAGACCAGCGCTTTAAGCTGCAGATCACAATGTCAAGAGATAGAAACCACTCACAGTCAGAGCGTGTCGAGAGGATTTAGTGGACAGAGAGATAAACACACTCACGCTCATTCATGTGTGCATGAAGCACGAACGCAGCAAATGAATGAAACCAGTCACTCTTCATGTTATCAAACCAAAATATGGGCTTAAATAGGTTTCTACAAAAATTATTATAATCTTATAAATTTATTAATGTAGCCAGATTTTATACGAAATATAACTAACACATACATACATACATACATACATATATACTTATACATACACATACACACACACATATATATATATATATATATGCTTATACAACATAAAAAACGTGAGTTTTTCATGCAAGTGTGTGTGTGTGTGTGTGTGTGTGTGTGTGTGTGCGTATATATATATATATATATATATATACACACACACACACACACATACACTTGCATGAAAAACTCCCGTGTTTATGTTGTATAATTATAGTGTATAAAAGTATATTTATATTCTAAAACCTTAGGTATAAACATATATACACATATATATATATATATATATATATATATATATATATATACACACACAGACACATTTTTGCATTTTTTATTATTTATGCAAGGAATGTATTTATGCATTTAAATAATTTCAAATCATTATTATAGTTACACTTTACAGTACAGTTGTTTACAGTAAATTAGTTAACACTTTAGGTATCATAAATAACAAGAATATTTCTTTGTGGCATTTCATCAACTTGATCATTTTTAAATGTACAATTGTTCATTGTTCATTATACAACTTTTGATGTTAAAAATGTCTTAATATAAAAAAAAAAACAAGACTGATAAAATGCTAATAAGTATTGTTTGTTATTTTATGTGCGATAACTTAAGCATAAACCTATTGTAAACTGTTACTAATTCATCATACATTTCTATGCATATTTTGTGCATAGAAAATGTTCAGCTCAGAAAAGTTAAAAAATAATGTGTTTTATGCTCAATTTAAAACAAAAATAGACTATTTTGGTTGCGAATAAATGCCTTTTCATCTACATTTATAGCCACAATATGCACAGACACCGTCTTGAAATATAATACTTAGCTACAGCCTATTATCTTCATATAGACTCTATAGACATTTGAACTGTGAAATGTCAAATACACCCTTTTCTAATTCATACACACGTCAAGACTATAAGAGGTAATTTTTAATCTTTCTTCTATTTACAACATCACTTTATAAAACAAAAGAAATAAACTTTTAAATCAACAGTACCTCTCCAGCAGGGCTCCTGATGTCTGTCTTGCAGAACTGCGCGTCAGTTCTTCATCATCATCATCATCATCTGAAGTAAACGCTGAAGTAAAGTGATGAGGAGACGTGCTTCAGTTGTCTGTCTGTGATGCTGTGAGTGAAACACATGTGGAGAGATGCTGAGAGCGTCATCGACGTCTGTCGAAGCAGGTTCACTGAATACTCTTTTACATCTGTCATAACATCTACAAATCCAGACGATTTCGGCACTGACACATGTAAAAAGGATTACGCCATATTCTCTGGAAAAATATATTTCGCTAATAATAATAATAATATTTAAAAAATAATTTAAAATATAAAAATAATCGAAGTTACCTACAGTCGTTTAACCATATATAACGTTACGTTAAGCAAAATGTTTCACAGTTATTTTAGTATACAAGGTCCGAGTCCGTTTAAAAATAGTTCAAAACGATAATCAGTTAAAAAAAATAGTCTCTTAAAAACGCATCTCAGGATTTTCTGTTCAATTCTTTCGTTTTTGTTTTAAACGCAAAAAGGCGTTACTCGCTGTAGTCTTTCCAGTTAGTTTCTAGTCTCTCAAAGTTACACTTAAATGCTATTTTGAACCAAAAGCAGAACGTTTGTGTTTGATATTGATTGAATATCAATGTTTTTTCTAGTTCACTCTCGCGTTTGTCTCTCACGTTTTTAGCTTCGCTTTAATTGCGTCCACCCGGGCCGCCGTAGGCACGCTGAAGGTTTTCCCATCATGGCTGCGTCCATCACTCACCCTGCGCTGTCTTCCTTATGCAAAATAAACTGTAATATTAATGGAATATATAGTTTTATTTCATTCAGCAGGAGGATTTCAATCTCCTCTGTTCTCTCAACAAGCGCCGTGGCCACAGAAACAGGTAAAAATCGTATTATCTGTTATTTATACCGCATTAATGAGAGTTGCAAAATCTATTATTATTATTCCATACAAAATGTGTCATTAAATTACTAAAATGAAGTATTACATTTAACTAACAAAGCTGCCATAATATTACCATGCTTTTGAACGTGTACCATAGTACTACCATGGTATTCTTTGACGTAATACGTAAAGACCGTTGTACAGTCAAACCAAAATGTATTCAGACACCAGATTTTTTATAATGTTTTTTACATTTTTTTACTAGTGGGTGCAGGACATTATAGTTCGTTTATGTAAGTGAGGATAGCAAAATAAAGTAACCTGTGACATACCAGTAAAATTGATTAAAATTTGGCACTTTGACCTGACCGTGTTCAAAGTTATCTGACATTATCAAGACGAATTTGTTCTGACAGTTTAACTCTTGAGTTCTTGTCATATTTTATTACCATTTTCTAAACTATAGCGAATAAACTGTGATAATGTGAGAAATGTTGAAAGTGTCTGAATAAATTTTGGTTTGACTGTATATGAATATGATAATCATTCAATACCTAGTGTACATTGAAGCAGCATGGTATTATCAGTTTATACCGTCATTGTACCATCAAATTAAGTGTTAATTGTTTGTCTGGCATGTTGTATTTAACTAAATGGTTTCTTGTAGCCTAATAATTACCTCACCGTATTTTTAATAAAGTTCATTTTTGAATATGCACTGAATTTCTGCACTCATCAAATGTCTGATTACAGAAGCTGCAGGTAGAGGTGTTCGGGGTCAGCGGAGGTCAAAGAGACAGGTTATTATTACGCTTTACCTCATCACATCTGTAATACAGTTTGTCTGTGTTCTGATCTATCTGGTTAATTTTATTAATTTCTTTTTTATATTATTGATAATGAAACATGTTTGATTGCATCACACAGGCTGGGGAGCCCAGGAGCGAGCGGATGACCGTGGATCAGGACTGGACAGCAGTTTATCCCACTGCAGCGCCATTCAAACCATCCGCGGTTCCCCTGCCGGTGCGGATGGGATATCCTGTGAAGAGAGGTGTACCGCCTGCCAAGAAGGGCAACCTGGAACTGATAAAGGTGATAAAGTCTTTTGGACTACACCGTTTTAAAAACGATGCAAAAAATACATAAATCAATTAATATAAAAAATAAATAAATACTACAAGACTGAAGATTTGCAATATACCATACTTATGTATTTATTTATCAGTGTTTCTGTTGCTCTTAAAGGTGTAATTCACCCTTTCACAAATTAAGGCCTAAAAGGGTCTTGAATTAGAGAAGAATTCATAAAGAATTTTCCAATACTAATCTGTATACATCCTTAAATAAAGATGACAAACTGAACATATGAAGTCTTGTTTTGAACAAAATTAAGTGAGTTTATTTTTAAAACAAGAAGAAATGTCTTTCGATAATGTATGAAAACTTGTTTTCCCTTTTAATTAAGTTGATTTTTCAGAGTTCATTGGCAGATTTGTTCTTGTTTTAATCATAAACTCGCTTCATTTTGATATATTTCTCAGAAAACAAGATTTATGTCATTTTTGTTCTCAAGTAAATGTCTTGATTTAAGAATCTTTAGACATTTGCACTGGAAAACAAGACAAAATACAGATGAACAACACTTCTTTGCAGTGTGATCTCAAGCTATAGTACATGTTATTTCCATATTCTAGTGTGTGAGCTATTCAACTTTTTTTTTTTTTTTTGGTAAAATGAATTACAAAAATAATGGAGATCTGCTGGAAGTTGTATTTTCACATTTTCAAGTGTTGCTAATACAAGACATTTACATTTAGAGACCATATTGACATATTTTGTTCCATTCAGATTATTCCTTAATTTTTCTTTATTTGGTCTTAAAAAAAGTCTTAAATGT
>JAFVLL020016733.1:0-24640 GCA_021397915.2 Tor tambroides
TCAACTTTAACTCTTTGAGGACTTGGGATTTGACTTGAGACTTGCTTGTAACTTGAAAGGAATGACTTGGTTCCTCCTCTGGTGAAATCAGCTGCTGAGTTCATGGGTGGAACAAAAATATGTCAGGACTTTTACTCTTTGTCCCCTGGACTTCCCACCTCTGGTGGTAGGTCAAACACTTTCCTGGAGCCTACCCAACACTGCACATTTTGTATGTCTCCTTTGTCTGACACACCCATTTCAGGTCTTGGAGTTGATGAGTTGAATCAGGTGTGATTGATAAAGCAGACATGAAAAATGTGCAGTGTTGGGGAGGCTCCAGGAACGTGTTTGGGAACCCCTGTGGTAGGTCAATCTGATGAGGTATTTTGCTCTGTAAAATCATCCTACTATCGCCTAATAAGAATTTTCGGCAAAGTTACAGAAACCCGCAGTGGGATTTGTCGATGGGGTAGGATGTATCGATTCAATAGATATAGCTAATTTGCCCTATGGAAGGAAAATCTGACAAAGTAGCCTAGGACAAATCGCCAGACCACCAGCTCGTTAATTCAGGCATATTTAGTTTCCAAACTGAGTTAGACTGTCACTGTACTAATGGGGATCAGACACAGCAGGCAAAATGTATGCATGTGAGAAAAATATGAAATATGAAAAAAATTACAGAAACACGCCGTTGTTAGTTTTCTCCACTCTTCCCTTATATTGTTATATTATATTATATTATAAATACTATATTTTTATGAACTGTAAATTATTTATATATATATATATATATATATATACATATATGGTTTTAACAAAAAACCCAAATTTCCATTAAGAAAATGAATAATGTATTGTTTTAGCCAAAGCTTAGTCAATTGTCTTATATTTAATTAATAGTCAGTACTCAACAAATGCAATTCAATTTCTCTAAATCAAAACAGAAAAATAAAATAAAATAAATACTTACTTTTAAAAACAATGAAAGTCATTATGGAGTCTGATTGTCCACTATCTTGAATATTTATTCAACAAACCAGATCAGGCATTAATTTCTGAAATATGTTAAGAGACAAAACTAAAATTAGCTGTGAGGATGAGAGCGGGGAATGTAGTAACAAGGTGAGGGTGAAACTCTGTCAGTTTAACCAATGAGAAATGAGCTACAGGGGTGAAATGACTATTCTAAATAATAATAACTATTAATAAATAATAAATATTGTACATAGCCAGCTCCCTTCTGAGGTGACAGAAGTAGTAAATTCTGTTTGTTGCTTCCAGCTAATTAAAGAATCTGTAATCACTGAGCCAGCCATTCTCATGTTTGGGAATCCATCAGAGGTATTTTACACAGACCCAAAATGTGCCAACCAACCCTGGATTGCAAGAGTTACACATTTTCCTCAATTGTGGGAGTGCATGATTAATCATGATTAAAACATTTACATTTGCTTTTGCAAGCCTACATTTACAGACTTGTTTGCTATACTAAACAATGGTGTAGAAAGTCTTCTCACTCAGATATTGCTAGTAAATTTTGCAGTGAATTATAATGAAATAGGAAGTAACACTTAATTCAGTTATATTTTTTCCTCCCTGTTTATCTGTAAACCCTTTACCATCTTTCATAACATTGAACAGCCCCCTGAATTTGGTAATGCTCTTAATACAGATAAATCACACCTCAGGACACATGATGAAGTATAATATATATTTTTAAAAAGATTAATAGTTTGTCCTCAGGATGAATATCAAAAATTTAGATGACTGAAAAATCAAAGCATTTAAAATGTTTAGCCAAAATAACATGGAACGTACATTCTCGTAAACAGCTACTGAAGACAAAATTGAATAAATGGATAGATTGAGAGTAACACTAAACTTGTGCCTGTCTCTCACACGTGGGTTGCTTGTGGGCTTTTGCACACACTGGTGAGGAGCGCTTGAAGTGCGTCGTCGTCATGGAGACGGAGGGGCAGGGCGGGGCCGAGGCGGTAGCGCTGATAGGGTGGTCGTGGGCTGACGGCGACCCATTTTACTGTGAGACGGCCTGTGTGTGGAGATAACCACAGACGGGGGGGGGGTGAAAACAATTAGCTCTCTCCTGTTGAGCAAACTCACTCAGCTCAGACTGAGCGGCTAATCGCTTTGTCCAAACGAGACGGTCGTGTAGGTGACGTTCGTTCAGCCCCTGCACAGCGTGCCATGCTATATCATATATCATCCAGGCCAATGAATTGCTTGGAGGCTGTCAGCAATAATCATGCTTTTTTGTGTTTTCAAATTTGTTGAAAACAGTTTGAGTAAAGATGTGCAAGGAAATGTTGAATTTAAATGTCATTTCATTAAAGCAATTAAAGGAAAGGGAAACAAACTAGATTAAAAAATTCATATTAATTTTTCAGTTCAACTTTTTACTCATAATGCTAAAATTTTAGTTTTTGATATTGAATATTTTAGGATATTAAAACTATAAAAATGCAGATCACTTCTGCCTAAGATATGTTTTCAAATATGTTACAGTACAATGAATAATAAATGAAACATATTTAAATGCATCTGCAGTTCAAGTGCAAGTGTAGCTGTATAAGGGCCGAATCATTAAAGTCGTCATTGTAAATCAAAATTTATCCTAATTTATACTTTATTAATTAAGAAATTTACAGAGAAATTAATTCTTCTTCTGAAATAAATTTCCTCTTGATGTTACCAAGCACAGAGACTGTTCATAATCCATATATATAATTAATATTTAATAATAAATGTTAACAAATTTAAATCCATCTGCAGTTCTAAGTGTAGCTGTAATTATAAGGGCCAAAACATTAAAGTAAATCTCACTGTAAATCTAAATGTATCCTAATTTATACTTTTAATAATTAAGAAATTTACAAAGAAATACATGCTGCTTCTGAAATAACTTACCTTTTGATGTTACCAACTATTTGCTAACATTCTATTTTATTAATATTATGTATTTTATATACTATGTAATGATGCATACATTTACTTGTTTAATTTAGTTAAAAAGAAAATTATTTTATGTGTTTAGATTAGGATATGGATATAGATAATTTATTTTATTTTATTTTATTTATGTGTGTATAATTTTAATGACCAAATCCATTAGGAATTAATAGAAATATATTAAGTAAAATGAGTTTAAAATTTCTCATTATTAAATAATAGGCATTAGCAGTAAATATTCACAGCAAAATAATTATAAATCTAAAAAATAAAAAAAACTGTCAAGAAGCTCATATTGTATTTCACCCCAAAAAATCAGTGACATTATTGTAATGCAAAAATAAATTAATAGTAGTAATTATTATTATTATTATTATTATTATTATTATTATAATTATATGTAATTTCATTTTTTTCTTCTTCTTTTGATTATGGTGTGAAATAGGAGCTGGATTTGGTGTAATGAGCACCCCCATCTCATCTCAATGCTTTTTTAATGGACTGTATTTTTATAGACTATTCACCAGTCACACTTGTAGTTTTATGATGTTCTTTGTGTTCATCTCTCTCTCATAATAATTCCATAATTCCATGTTCTCCCCTCTCGCTGTCCCACCTCTGAGCACAAGTGCTGAATGTTAATCAGCATTCAAAGCGAAGCAAGCCGTGTGTGTGTGTGTGTGTGTGTGTCTGTGTGTGTGTGTGTGTGTGTTTGAGGGAGCTGGATCGCCATGATTGGCTGCCTGAAACCTGAAAGAGAGAGAGAGCGATCGCGAGCGAGCGAGAGAGAGAGCTTGCAGCCTCCTTCGAATCTCTCTGAGATTTAGAGACTTTCCATCTGCGGAGCCTGAAAGATAAAACAGAACGGCAAAGACGACACAGGACGACGTGAGGAAGTGGGCATTTTCAGATCGTACACGGACACGTATCTGTGACTCACTCTGGAGGAGACCGCATCCAAACGCACATCCCAAAAAATCCATCAGACCTATCATGGATCCCAGATGGATTGACAGATAAACCAATTCAAAGAGGAGTGATGCACATCTTCTGAAAGCATTTGTTCCTTCTAGGTTATAGAAGAAAGAAAACCAGCTGAAGCTCAGAAGCAACAGGCTCCCACCTATCTTCATCTCGGATTGTTTTGCATTGATTTTTTTTTTTTTGCATTGCATTGCATTGCATTGCATGCTGAATTACGGCTCATCGTTCAGACCGCTTCAGGCGTGGGGATTCCTGTATGCCGCGCTGACCGCCTCTGTTTGTGTCTTTTGTGAGGGCGTTGTGTGTGCGTTTCATGTTTTCTCCTGGTTTCCGTTCGCCTCATTCCATCTGTCGGATCCCGGCTGTTCTTTCACACTTCTGAAAGCTTTACTTGCCATCTGTGGCATCACTCTGTGTGTGTGTGTGTGTGTGTGTGTGTGTGTGTGTGTGTGTGTGTGTTTGGCCACTCGCTGGTTGCAATGTTTAGCTTGTAGAAGTTGGTGTTTGTGATCGGCCATTGCATGTGTTCAGAGTCGGCAATTTCAGGATCACTGCCATTTTTAGTTTGCCCTGAATTACTTGATTCTCCAGTTTTAGTGTCTCACAAACGTAACGTGAAATATGTTGTAATATTGTCCTACAGATGGTCGCAGACACCCTGTTGCGTTGCTGAACATGTTTCATATTGCTTTCATGTTTAAGATTAGATATTAAGACGACAGTCTCAAGCCAAATATAGTTTAAAGTGATCGCAAAGACCACAAATCTGTGCTGGACTTGCAAATCTGATTCAAAAAAGGACCATAACACTTACTTTCCGCATCAATCTATCTAAACGCTTGGATTTGCCTTCATTTTTGAGCGGGATTTTCTTGTTTTGTTCATGTTTGGAGTTACTTTATCTATTAACGGAGGAAGCCATGTTGGGTTTTTTCATGTGTTTCTAGTATTGATGATTCACATTCATGCATTTGGCAGATGCTTTTATCCAGAGTGACTTACTAAAGTCAGTTCTTGATTTATCTGGGAATCGAACCCATGACCTACAGGAAGGCGTTTAAGCTTTTTTAGTTGAACATTTAATGCTAAACATTGGAGTGAACTCATTTGAAGATCCAAACCGCACCTGGAGTTGATTATTTCCCATAGTGCACTGCAGTTTAAAACATGATCGGAGTGAACAGTCTGCACTCTGCCGGACGCTTGCGCTCTCGTTCACTCTGCTCGGTTCGATACGGGCGAGATTTCCGTATGATGGACCCGTTCCGTTACCCGCGAACGCCCAGATCCCGATCGCTCAAACCTCTGGTGTTTCCGGACCTCCTGGGTAAAGCTCAAGATGGACAGAACCACCCGCAGGCCCGCAAGAGGAAGAGGGTAACCTTTTCTCCTTACCTGTTCATCACTCACCTGGTCATCTGTACCTGTCCGCTGCCCAAAAAGGCCAAAAAATGACCTAGATGGACCATGCAACCACTTTTGATCAGATACAGTTATGATTTGTGTTTTTAAAGACTATACACTCTTAAAAATAAAGGCGGTTTATTGGTATTACATCCATAGAACCTTTCCATTGTTCTTTATAGTGGAAAAAGGTTCTTTTAGAGTTTTAAAATGTAAGAAAAAATTGTTCTTTTAGGAACCGGTCACTGAAAGTTCCTTTTGGAACCCAAAAATGCAGTAGTTCTTCTTTGACACTGCTGCCAATTTTTAAGAGTGTATCAAAGTGTGGTGTACCTTTAAGAGTGCAGTAGCTTATAGATGGCCTCAAAGCTAATAGACATGAACCAAAATAAAAAGAAACATCCTGTCTCTAGCTGAATTGGTTTTGTTTGAAATGAGCATTGGTGGGGAGATGCTGTTTGTTTTGCCCTGAGGGACTGAGAGGGTAAATTTGCTCTCTGTTGCTGGTTGAATTTCTAGTAGACATTGAGATTATTAGCTGTTCATGCCGAGGTTTCTTTTTTTCTAGATGAAAGGACGTGTGGAGGGAATAATATGCTTATTAAATTCCTTCTCTCATGCATATTTAGTTTGCCATCTAAATTAGGACTTCTGTTGCTTTTACATTCATCTTATGATGGTCTCTAAGCCAAATCATACAGCTATGCTTTATAGATTAAAAAACACATTTATATAATTTCTGAATCATTTTTATCTTTGAGGTTCTGTCCAATATAGGCACATTCTTTGACTCTTATTAATTAGCAAACACAGGATTCCACTGTGTCGCAGGTGTTTGATGACTGACGTCCACACAGACTCGTCATTTACACCGATGATGTGTCAGTTAAGTGCTAATGTTCAGTAGGAGACCGTGCTCACAATAGCTAACAGCCATCTGGGATTGTTTTGTGTTTTACTTAGCTCTTTTATTTGCATTTAATTATTTTATTTAATTAATGTTTTTTGTTTTTAATTTATACTTTGTTTTTGTTTATTTTTAATATTCTTATTTAATTTTTTACCATATTTTATTTCATCATTTCTTATATTAATATTTTATATTTCTATATTATAAATATATTTTGTAATGATTTAGCTTTTTTTCTGCCATTTTAGAAACAAGTACAAAAACCGAAACACTTATTGATTCTGCAAACTGATGATTGGAAAAGGTGGAAGAAGTTTGGATTCTTGGTTGTAGAGTTAAACTGATGCTTCACTGATTGTTAGATACTGATGTGGATTGATGTCCAGAGTGGCATTTATTTGTGTAGACAGTGTGACTATAACTGAATCAGGTGTTTATTTCGAGGTTTGTCATCTGTCACAGTCTGATTATGATGCTAACTTGCAGCAGAATATATATATGATGCAACTCATACGCTAGTCTGTGAAACCAAACACAGTCATTTACAGCTCAGGTGTGACTTACTGACTGTCTCTCTCTCTCTTTCTGCAGGCCCTGTACAACTCTATTAAAAATGAAAAGCTGCAGTGGACAATGTAAGTGTGTTTTCTTCCTGCTTTCACCATTTAATTACTGTAAGGTTTTACAGTAGATGCAACGTGCTACTACCAAACTACCCACATAGAAACACGAGTCAACTCATTTTATCATTCGGATCGCCCTTAAAGAACACATTACCATGGTAACAATAGTTTCTTCCAGAATAGCTACTACAGTTACTGTCACTATTGTAAAATCTCTAAGTATATATCTCTGATAGGTTGAGTGAGTATTTGCTCAGGCAAAAGTTGAGTTGTTTTTAGCATGTTGCGTTGCAGCTGGGTGGTTGATGCACGTTTATGTATTTGAATTGCATATAAACTTTCCACACAGTTTAAACAAGAACAGGCTAATGCATTTAATGTGATGCATATTTGTCAATGTAAATCTGTTAATATGAAAACAATTAAGCAATGTTAAATAAATATTATTAATTAAATTAAGTTAATATTAATCAGTATTACTTAAATTAAAATGTATGTGGTGAGAAACAAATTGAATATATTGATGATAAATATATAAACCTGGTTATGTGTATTTAAAACACATTTGGTTTATTTGTACTATTACAGAAATCTGTAATATTTCTGTAATATAATATCTGTTTTGTGACTTCCATCAATCACATTAAGTTTATTAATTGTTTGTTAAAATTGTGTAATGCAAAATGTTGGAAATGTTACTGTATATGCATATCAAATATATAACAGTAATATTCTAGTATGATTGAGATATTATAGTTTTTATTAATTTTTTTTTCTGTTTTTATTTGTATTTTTTCTGTTTTCATTTTAATTTTAGTTAAAGTTTTAGTAATTTTGCTGTTGTTTTTTTTTGTTTTTTTTATAATGTGTATATATATATATATTATATAAAGTTTTTGATTTTAGTTTAACTTGTTTTAGTACATAAGGTTAAACCAAATGAAAATGAGATATGTTGCCTTGAAATGAAATATGAAATAAAATAAGTTTTATATATTTTATGTTTTATATATTTTTGTTTCATTTTGGGTTTTTTTTTCTGTTTATTTATTTATTTATTTATATTTTTTGTTAAGTACAGTATTTAAATCTTAAATTTGGGTCTAAATATTTTTGATCATATGTCTCTATGTCTCTTTTGTAGTGTCTAGATCTTCAGTGTCTATCAGACATCTTTGCTCATTTTATCATCTAGCAGGACGAAATTGCATGTTCAATCACTTGGAAAGTAATTTCTTTGTTTAACAGTGATGCTTTATAACTGTAATCATAATGAAATGATTGCCATAGTAAATTTTCACGCGGCTAAAAGATACGCGAGTGGTGTCATGGGTGGAAATCCCATAAATAGTGAAAAGAAAACAGGTTTTAGTGTTCGAGGCGTTGGATCCGTGTGTTGTTTGCTAGAAACAATAGTGTGTGAGTGCTGCCTATTCTCTCTCTATCTTCACACACACACACCAATTAAAGACCCTGGCTTTCTGAGCGCTGTTGCTATGGTTACGGCTCCATGGATACCGCTGCATAGTTACGGCTCAGCTGCATTCACCCCCTCTCTCTCTCGCGCTGAGCCCTAACCTCGTTCTCATGTTCGACACTCATCCGTGCGCCCACACACACCACAGCGCTCTTTAAAGGGTCCCGCTTGCATCCTGAGCAAAGGTGAACCCACAGACTCCTACTGCAGCTCCCAAAATAGCCTCATCTGTCCCTCCCTGAGCTCATGAACAGGAGCGCAGCCGAGAAACGCCGGCCCGTCTGCATCAAGCCGCTCAAACTTAGATTCTGAGACCTTGTACATGTGCTTTTATGCTGCTATTCAAATATTAGGATGTGGATTCTGCTGATTTTAATGAGCCAGATGACGTAGAAGAGATTTTTGTCAAAATTATGGGAATGACTTGCATGCATTTGATAGAAAGAGTTCAAAAAGGTAAACAGATCTGTATGTTTTGAATTGGATGATTTCATTGTCTACCAAAAAGTGTGTTTTTGATTGTATATCTGGTATACTTCATTCTCAATTGGTAAATTGCGTGTTTGAGCAGTAAAATATGTTTATATAATCTGTCTTAAACTTATTTGTTTTTTTTTTAAGTGCAATTTAATTCAACTCAATGTGATAAAAAGTCATTTTGACAACGTATGCACTACCATTCAGAAGTTTGGGGTTGGATTTTATGTTTTTGAAAGAAGTCTCTTCTGCTCATCAAGGCTGCATTTATTTATTTAAAAATACAGTAAAAACAGTAAAAATATGAAAAATTATTACAATTTAAAATAGCTGTTTTTGGTTTGAATATATTTTAAAATAGAATTTATTTTTATGATCAAAGCTGAATTTTCAGCATCATTACTCCAGTCTTCAGCGTCACATGATCCTTCAGAAATCAGTCTATGCTGATTTGCTGCTCAAGAAACATTTCTGATTATTATCAATGTTGAAAACAGTTTTGCTGCTTCATACTTTTGTTTAAACGGTGATGCATTTTATTTTTCAAGATTCTTTGATGAATAGAAAGTTCAAAAGAACAGCATTTATTTGAAATAGAAATCTTTTGTAACATTATAAATGTCTTTTACTGTCACATTTGATGAATTTAATGCATCCTTTATGAACAAAATATTAATTACAAGCAAACTTTTGAACAGTAGTGTTCATTATTTCCAGATGTTATTGTTTTATAGTTGTTTTGCTTATTGTAACAACAACTTGGTTCAATGAAAAGTATTAGAAAAGCTTCCCACATAGAAAATGTTAACAGGGCAAGTAAAAATCAGCATTACCCACCCCCCCAAAAAGCTCTGCTGTTCATCAGTCAGGAGTGTTAATGAACCGCTATTACCGACAAAACAATCTCATTCACTGCATTCATCACAATGTCACATAATGATCAATACTCAAGTCATGAGAGGGAGAAAAAGAAGAGACAGAGACCGATTCTAGAGGAAAGGAAAGGAAAAGGGCTGTATTGATGGAGGTACAGAATTGAGCTGTTTACGGTCAGTAAAGAAAAACCAGGGAACAAAACACAGTAGACACATGCAGCATGTTCAGATACGCTCCTCTCTGCTGCTGAGCTCACTTACTTTAAGAGTACAAAGAATGCAATGCTGAAAAACAGAGAAATGGACATTTGCATTGTGAGAGGATGAGTTACAGTATGTTAGAGAGCTGGTGATGTTACTGTGTGCGTGTCAGCATACAGATGATCAGTCTATACATCAGAATTGTTCAGTCCTCAACAGGCGCTCCTGTTTTCCCAGCATGCTCCTCTCTCAATCTAATCATTCTGCCCTTTCCTAATTACATGTTTCACCCTGGTGTCTGTTCCCTTCCTCTGCTTCAACTGTCTGTTTCTGTCTTGTAGAGCTGGACGATATGTTGAATATTCACTATATATATATATATATATATATATA
This sequence comes from Tor tambroides, assembly GCA_021397915.2. Taxonomy (NCBI): domain Eukaryota; kingdom Metazoa; phylum Chordata; class Actinopteri; order Cypriniformes; family Cyprinidae; genus Tor; species Tor tambroides. The sequence goes on from JAFVLL020016733.1 coordinate 10,297, forward strand.
TATATATATATATACATACATACATACATACATACATACATATATAAAGTGTGTGTGTGTGTGTATGTGTGTGTGTGTGACCCTGGACCACAAAACCAGCCTTAAGTCGCTGGGGTATATTTGTAGCAATAGCCAAAAATACATTGTATGGGTCAAAATGATTGATTTTTCTTTTATGCCAAAATTTTTTAGGATATTAAGTAAAGATCATGTTCCATGAAGATATTTTGTAAATTTCTTTCCGTAAATATATCAAAACTTAATTTTTGATTAGTAATATGCATTGTAAAGAAAGATTTGAACAACTTTAAAGGCATTCATCATATGGGTACAGTTATTTTAGACACTTCCAAAACTGTTGCAACAGAGATGGAAATACAATTTTTAAATACATGAATTATGTTCCCATCGTTGTTGCCACAGATTTGGAAGTGCATTTTTCTGTTCTAAAGAAGGGGGTGTCCCAATACTTTTGTCTATATAGTGCATGTACAAGTCATTAGGTGTTTGGTGATGAGTTTTGGCTCAAGGTCTTATTTACAGTCACACCAGAGCCAGTGTTCATTGGGATTAGGACTTGGTTTTCTGCAGACCAGTCAAGTTCTTCCACACTGACTCAATCAATCATTTTCTTTTGAACCTTGCTCTATACACAGAGGCATTGTCATGTTAGAATAGAAAAGGGTCCTGTCCAAACTGTTGCTATAATATTAGAAGTACACAATTTCCTAGAATATCATTATATGCTTTAACATTAAGATTTATACTCATAGAAATTACTAAAGTAGTCAAACCTGTTCATTAGAAGGGGGCGACTCAATACTTTTGGCAATATAGTGTGTGTGTGTATACATATATATTTCTGTAATGATGATATGATGATTTATATTTGACCATTGAGTTTCCTACGGAATGCTATTTTGTGTAATTTTTTGTCCATTTTTACTTTCTTCTTTTTCATGACATTGAGAGCACTACAACAAACAGATTTTAATAGTGTCACTGATTTAAATCTCTTTAGAACACACGGCAGAGTTTGAGTCCTTGCGTCTGTTACAGTGATTCTATTCAAATATTCAAAGATTTGTTTCCAACACTTTTAGAACTGTTCTTGAAAGACTTCAAATGTTACAATATATTCGTTTGAGAAAATGTTTGAGGCTAGTGTTACAATTAGTGTTACAATTACAAATGTTACAATTTTAAAATGGTATAATATTAAATTGTAAGTAAGTAGCCTGTTGATACTCGTTATACTTGATCATCCTTGATCAACTTTTTTAGCTTTGTTTACTCGACCGTTAAAACAATTGGGGCCTGCACTATTTTTAAATGAATTTTTTCTCATTAATGTTGCATTTATTTGATCAAAAATAAATGGTAAAAACAGTAATATTGTGAAATATTATTACAATTTGAAATAACTTTTTTGAATATTTGAATATATTGTAAAATGTAATTTATTCCTGTGATGCAATGCTGAATTTTCAGCATCATTACTCCAGTCTTCAGTGTCACATGATCCTTCAGAAATCATTCTAATATGCTGATTTGCTGCTCAACAAAGATTTCTGATTATCATCAATGTTGAAAACAGCTGTGCTGCTTAATTTTTTTGTTAAAACCTTGGTACATGTTTGGATATAAGGTTCAAAAGAACAGCATTTAGTTGAAACGAAACTATTTTAGAACATTAAAAATGTCTTCATTGCCACGTTTGATCAATTTAATGCATTCTTGTTGAATAAAATTTAATATCTTAAAAAAAAAAATCTTACTGACCCCAAACTATCGAAGGGAAGTCTGTTTAAATAGAGATAATAAAATAGATTGCTATAAATTCAAATTTGATCCCCCTTATGCTGTTTCTGATGTAAATATCATTCTTCATTCCAATTATTTCGGAGTAGTATTTGTACTGTATTTTTTACCCTGTGAATTGAACATTTTGACTCTAATTGGCTGCAAATGGATATTTGGTTGAAATAATGACATCAATAAATAATGAAAAGCATAAAATATCCAGATTTGAGATGTATGTTGATTAAACATGTTGTAATATCACTCATCCCTGGCATCCAGCACTTTCTTTGTATCATGTGTTGTGTGTGATGTGAGGTGCTGAACTGATCTGGAGTCAGCTGTGTGATTAGTGTCATTAGTCTCTCTGTGTTTCATAAAATCACGTCTGCAGTCGGGCCGCGAGCGTCTCGCGAGCACCATCAGTCCTGCTGTAATGGCTCTGGCTAAATTTATTCTTAAGGTTGCGTTTTTTTTCTCCATCAGTCCTCCGACCATTGCTCTCTCTCTCTCTTTCTCTTCCTTTCGTGCCGACAGTTACCAGGCAACAGGCTATAAGTTTTACGCACATGCTCAGTGTGAGAGTGATTGAGCAGTGTTTTTCACCCATTTTAGAGCAGCGCACACATAATCAGGCTGCTTTTCACATCAATTGTTTCCTCTTGTGTCGTTTGAATGCTGTTTATGAACACAGTGTTGTCGTGATCATCAAGAAGGCCATTCTGACATCTGAGAGATTCAGTTTTGGAATAGATTAAGACATTAAACAGACTTTATATAAGAAAAAAATGTGTATATATATAATTTTTTTTTTAACTCATGAAGTAAATGTGAATGGTGTTTGCATGGGCAAAATATCACCACCATAATACTAATATACTATTATATTTTTATTAATATTTTGATTTTTTTTCTGATTTAAAATGTTATTTTATTTTAAAGTTATAGAATTTTTGTGATTTTGTCATTTTTATTATTTAAAAAAAAACTTTTTGTTTGTTTTTATAATATCTATGTGTATAGTTTGGAATTATTTTTAGTTAAACAAATAGTTACTAATTAAAATTATTTCAATTTCTGAAATAATTGAATTGACTTTTTTGTAACTTTTATTTACATGTGTTTTTTTATTTATTGAAAATGAATAAATTAAGACTTTAAAGAATTTAAATCACTGAACATGGCCTGGATATTATGTTGACCACAATATACAGTAGTATATGTATCTCTATAAAGACTTTTTGTATACATTTTCTTTTTTGCTGACTCTGAAAATTATGAAATGTATTTAAGACCTAATTAAAGTAAAAGCATGTTTTCTAAAAAAAAAAAAAACAAGTAAAAAAGACCTTCATTGGCTCATAGAGTTGAATGTTGTAGGGTTAATCAGTAGCATTATGTAGAACTCTTGTGTATTTTGTAGCAACAACATTGAGGAAGAAACTGTTTTTGGTCTCTGTTTTTGTGTTAATGTTGGCTGGGAAAGCTGCCGGTTGTCTTCTGGTTTACGGAGGTGATCTGAAGGTTTTTGGGCTCTTTGTGGCGCCGCGTCTTGTGATTTGCAGGTTGGCTTCTTTGCAGGGACTCGTCAAGCATCTCTCCCCTGAGAAACATCACGCAGACGGGACGGCAGCGTGATGTATGTCCTTTCTCTGAGAAAGACACCATTAAAGGGGTCTCTTCAGTGACCTCAGACAATCGATGTGTGTGTTCAGGAGAAATATTACACCTCTGAGTGTACAGAATGTGGCGAGAGACCTCATAAAACAGCCGAGAAAGACAGGAACATTCACACGTCCACACTCCTGCTCGCAAGGCCTCGTATGAGACATTTTATGAGTACATTCGTGCCAAGGTGATTATAGTTAACTAAAATTAAAACCATAAAAATGACATGAAATAAAATAAACTTATTTCTCATTTTCATTTAGTTTAATTTTTAGTTTTATTGCAGTAAAATAACTAAAACTAAAATGGAAATAAAAATTGTATAGACATATCCAAAAACAACAATTGGCAAAAATACATTAAAATAAAATTAAATCGGAAAATATAAAAATAAAAACTAATTTAAAATATGAAAAACTCTAATAGTATCTAGTGATACTAGCACTGATTCATAGTTGATTTATTTTTAGTTTTTTTTATTATATATATATATATATATATATATATATATATTTATTATCTCTAAAGTAGTTTTTAGTATCATTAATGTACCATTGTAGTTTATTAATATACTGTTGTAGTCATTAATATTTTGAATCAATTTTATTTGATTTATTTTTGTGTTTTTGTCGTTTTTATTCTTTTTCCAATATGTCTATGCAGTTTTTAATTTTTTTTATTTCAATTTTAGTGAATTTTTTGTAAATTTTTAGGTTTGAATAAATTTTTCTCATTTTTAAAAATATATTATTTCAGTTTTATTTCATTTTAAGTAACAAAAAGATATTTTGAATAGTTTAGTTTTAGTTTCCGTTAACAATAATAACCCTGCTCTGAAATTCATTTTAAATTTTAGTCAAGGTTTCTTGCACTAAAACATTTTCCTTCTTTTTTTTTTTCATTGCTTTTTCTACCAGTTTTTGCAACTGTTCCTTTAAGACTTCTAGATGTAAATGACCTCTGTTTTGATTTAGCTCATTCATCACTGTCATTCATCATACAGCACACTAAATATGCCTTGATATGTAAATGCATGCCGTCATCAACATGAAGTGGCATTTGTTGCTCATTTTACTTCCATAATTTCTAATTGAAAAGGGATGCTTAACCAAAAAGTAGGGTGGGACCTGATTTTTTGTTGACTTGAATGTGCTCATGGTTGGGAAAGTGATGTTAAAGCAAGCCTAAATAGTACATCGAACACTTCAGTTTCCAAAAATAGAAAGAGAATTCGATTTTTCACGGTATGACTGCTTTTAAACACCCATCCATTTAACCTGCGGTCGTCTCGCAGTGGCATGCCGTAATAGTTTGGCCTGTGCGATCGAGTCTTTGATTTGATTTCTGCTGTGGCAGATGTGAGAGAGAAGCCCGCTGGGAAGAGCACTTTACTTCAACACACACTCGATCGATAGCGTCTGCCGCACTCGGGGGGTTTATGATCGGCGGGAGTGAAGTGGAGAGCGAAAACTGTCGGGGAAAAGACTTTTATTCACTCTACGCACAGCGAGACAGGCCCAAAATATCCCACCGAGTCTGAATCCAAACTCCTGTAGTCTTTAAACTCACTGGATTTCTCCCCACAGTTACTGCAGCATAAAGAACACCAAATGCGCATTTCCAAAAAGCAATAGCAATGCTTTCAAAGCAGAGTGAGATGTGGTTTTTGGTCAAAATATCTAGAAAAGGAAAAGAAAAGCAAAGAAATTGTTTAAGAATTTGTCTTCTCATCAAGCTACATGATTTGAGGACTCATTCATGTCTGTACGCCAACAATACAGGATGAATTATGCAATAGTGTGCAATAGTGTGCAATATTATTAGAAAGTAAAAAGAAAATATGAGCTAATTCACTATAGTTCCTGCACAGTAAACATAAAAATATTATTGGAACAGGTTTTACAGGAAAATGCAAATTCAGGTTTCCTAGTACCGTAGATTTCACAATTAGTCCTAAGCGATTTCTGAGTGAAAGTTGTTTGTTCATCAAATTATTTTCAGTAGTAAGTCGATCATACAAATAACAATGATATCATATTTGTTTCGTATTCCTCTTTTATGCACTTCCTCTTGGTTAGTACCTCATTTTCTGTGTTGTCTTCCCACAGCGATGAAGAAGAGTTGCGTAAGTCGTTTTCAGAGCTGGGCGAGCAGCGAGGAGAGTCTAACTCCAGAGGAGTGAAGCAGACGGGCAGTGGCTTCGTTCCTCCGTCCGGAGCGCTGCTCTACAAAACAGGCTTCCTGGTGAGGAAGGTCCATGCAGACTGTGACGGGAAGAGAAGTGAGTGTTAAAGAGGGACATCCGTTATCTCACATCACTCAACCAGCAGTTTGCAATTTTCATTTTCGGATATTCATAATGAGTCATCTAATGTGGAAATTTGTATTTAGGACATTAGCAGAACTACTTTTATGTCTTTTAAGGAAGTGTCTTTTACTTCTGATGAATTTTTTCCATTTTAGTTTAAAATAATCCATATCCAGTATATCTGACATTTTGACCCTTGCATATGAAATCTGATTTTGGTATATATTATAGGGATGCACGATATTGGATTTTTGCCTATATCCGATATGCCGATATACATCAACTAATTTTGACCGATATCCGATACGATACCGCTATAAGTCTATATATTTCATTTTTCGTCTTATGTACTGGAATCATTTTGATTTTTTACAAAAACTATATGTGACCCTGGACCACAAAACCAAACAGAAAATAATTTTTCAAAATTGGAGATTTAGACATCATCTGAAAGCCGAATAAATAAGTTTTCCATTGATGTATGGTTTGTTAGGATAGGACAATATTTGGCCGAGATACAACTATTTGAAAATCTGGAATCTGAGGGTGCAAAAAATTCTAAATATTGAGAAAATCGCCTTTAAAGTTGTCCAAATGAAGTTCTTGGCAATGCATATTACTAATCAAAAAGGAAGTTTTGATATATTTACAGTAAGAAATTTACAAAATATCTTCATGGAACATGATCTTTACTTAATATCCTAATGATTTTTGGCATAAATGAAAAATCGATCATTTTTACCCATACTATGTATTTTTGGCTATTGCTACAAATATACCCAGCGACTTAAGACTGGTTTTGTGCTCCAGGGTCACATATTTGTTTATAGGCCTAAATTTATTGTTCGTTTGTTTCAGTTTCAGAGTCTTGTTTTGAAAAGGATATGGATTCCAATGAAATAAAATAACAATAAATAATGTTTTTTTAAGGAGAGAACACTGTTCAAATTAACCTTAAAAATAACACTGAATCAGTCCTTACTGAATTTTAGAGACAGATGGAATTATAATCTGATATTTGATGTATTAATAATTTTAAATGCACTACCGCAACAGAGCCGTCAACACGGGACGCACGGCCGGAGTCCATTCAGTCCGTGGATGCTGCTTTCATCCTCAGATTACGATTATAAAATTATAAAAGAGCTCCTTGAATTCAGCTTTATTTTCCTCAGCTGTTTAGAATAAAATTTTTTTGAATATTATTAATAAATTGTATTTTTAAAATATTTAGCCTATTTACGATTATCGTTGTGATTTTTATTTGTTATAGTTTCATTAAACCAAGACTGACACCTTTGATAACATTAATTACTGCTTAATTAGAAACAAAAGTAACGATGTTATTGCTTTTCGTTTTATTTTAGCCTACAGCGCTTCAATCTGCTATTCAAATGAGCCGTAAAGACGGGAAATAGATATTCAAGACGCTACACTTTTAAAATGATTTACAAGTGTCATGTTTGCGATTTTTATGTAGGTTATGTAGACTATTATATATGTATAGTTTAATGTTGCTTAACAATAGCATAGTGTCACAAAATGCAGAAAATATCATTTCCACAGAGGTGCAAGAAAACGTCTACCAATGAAAGTCAATTCATTAGTCTAGAGGTTGTATTGATATATTTGATCCATTTCCCTGCATAATAAAAGGCTGTTTGCATTTGTGTTATTTTTCATGTGTAATGCAGCACCTCGTGGAAAAAGAGGATGGAAAACATTTTATGCTGTTCTTAAGGGACTCATCCTTTACTTGCAGAAAGTGAGTCTTTTCTTTTTCTTTCTTTCTTTCTTTCTTTCTTTCTTTTTTTCCTATCAGAGCTACCTCAGCATTTTATTTCCTTTTTAATATTTATTGATTGCAAAATGTCATGATGTGTTCAGTTACTTCACAATTGATTAATTTGTTTGTCGTTTGCTACATTTTCAAGGTGAATTTAATTTTGGTATTTCATAAGGTTTTTCATTGTACGGCATATTTCACATTCAATGTATTGCATGCCGTGTTTATGCATTTATGCTGACATTTAATTGCAGTTTTTATTGCACCATTCCATGACATATTTAATCATTTAATTATATATTACTGACTTAATCTGTTAGATTTCTCCACATATGTGTGTGTGATTGATCTGAATTTTGTTCATTACACAGTTAAATGATGGTTGGCCAGTACATGAGGCACAATAACAGCACTTTTGCCAATATTAGTTTAGTCAGCATTACTTCAGACTTCAAACTTTCTAAAGATATTGTAGTGCCTTTCAAACAAATAATAACCTTTTGCCTTTTTTTTTTAACTTCTGTTATATGCACAGTTTGATGGTAAAATATGTAATGAGTAGAATTACTATATGATCAATGAATCAATAATTATGAGAGGGCACCGTGAGGTCATCTCAGATGCATGTATTGAGTAATAACTGGATAATTGTGTTTCCAGGGCGAGTATCGGCCGGATAAACAGCTATCGGATGAAGATTTGAAGAACGCCGTGTCTATTCATCATTCCCTGGCCATCAGAGCCACAGACTACAGCAAACGGCCAAATGTGTTTTACCTCCGAACCGCTGACTGGAGAGTGTACCTCTTTCAGGCCCCGTGAGTTCACATACCATAAACCTGTTTAGACAAACGTGCCATAGAGCTCATCAGAATGTAGTGATTCCACTTCCAGAACCATTTTCCATTTTCATTTGATGCCATTAAGCTTATTTTTCATCTGCTTCCCTCCAACCTCCTCTCATCTAGAGGCAACACAATAAATTTACCATCCAATCAATTCCACTTGGATAAAATTAAATCTGGTCCTACATTTTGTTGTTCAAGTTGAATATTCTGCTTAACATGAAAATGCTTTGTGAGATACTATTATAGTTTTTATTAATATTTAGAATTTTTATTTTTATATTTTGTTTTGATTTTAATTTTAGTTAAAGTTTTACTCATTTTGTTGTTTGATTTTTATCATATCATCAGTTTCTGTTTTTTGTCTATATAGTTTTTATTTTAGTTTATTTTAATTTAAGTTCAAGTTTGAGTAATTTTGTTGTCTTTTATCATTTTTATTGGTTTTTGTTTTTTATATTTCAGTTAATTTTTTAGTTTTAAAATTTTTAAATTTTTAAAAGTTTTAGTTATTTTGTTGACTTTTTAAAATCTTTTTTAGCTTTTTTATATGTTTTTTATTATGATCTTTAAAGTGTTTTTATATTTTAATTCATGACAGTTAAAGTTTATTTTATTTCAAGAAACACAAGGTTCAAGGTTTTTATGGTTTTAGTTTGAGTTTACTATAATAACCTGATAGCATTGCAAAACTATCTTAGTAGATAAATGAGTATTCAGATTGAAAAATCTATGTCACACAGTTATGAAAATTGTTTTCTAACCACATGTGAAAATGCTTCTATACAAAAAAAAAAAAACATTAAGCTGTAACTGGAATAAATGACTGGAATAAATCATCTGTACAGCATGAGGCTCAGCATGTGATGTCTTTTCTGTCCAATTTACGACGAAACACTCATGCAGTCCCGTCGGCCGTGTTTCTTTCTTTTGTGTGTGTGTGTGTGTGTGTGTGTGTTCACACACATTCCCGTTCCCCAGGAGAACTCACTCTGCTCTAGTTGAAGTTTGCCCCAGTTTCAGCTCTCATTGCTTGTGCTGGAAAATCCACTTTTTTTGTGGGAATATGTGTATGTTTTTGCATTTCTACATACAAAAATGCTTCATCCGCTGTTTTAGTGCAATTCCATGACTTCTCAGATTGGTGGAACTGTTTTAGGATGATATGTAGTGTAGTAATTAAGCATTTTGGTAACACTTTAGTATAGAGACCAATTCTCACCATTAACTAGTTGCTTATTAGCATGCATACTACTAGTATATTGGCTGTTTATTTGTACTTATAAAGCACATATTATTCATGAATATATTCTACATCCTTAATCTTACCTAATACCTAAACTTAATGACTACCTTACTAACTATTAATAAGCAATAATTAGTAGTTTATTGAGGCAAAAGTCATAGTTAATAGTTAGTTAATAGACAGAACTGGACCTTAAAATAAAGTTTGACCAGCATTTTTGTAAAAATGTCCATCACACTGCTTCCATTCATCATTTAACCACCACAGAGCTCATTCTATATCTGTCTTCAAAGGTTTTCTACATCTGTTTTCAAAGGCTTGTATTAAAAGTGGAATGTTTATTTGCAAAGGCTAGCACTGCTAATGCTGCAGCTTGAGCTCTTGAAGCTCCGCCCTCTTCTCCGGGAGCACCAGCTCATTTGCATTAAAGCAACGTACTCCAATTCAGAGCATTTTGGCTCATACCTTAAAAGTGGCAATTTTAACGAGCTATAAAAAATGATCTGTCGGGTATTTTGAGCTAAAACTTCACATACACACTCTGGGGATATCAGAGACATATTTTACATCCTGTAAAAAGGAGCATAATATTTCCCCTTTAAGGAGATTTTTACTTCTAGAACGCGTCTGTTGCAGTCTGGTACTTATTTGAGATGTTTTCTATTATTATTAACATGGTTTTGATTTGTTCGTGTAGGAATGCTGAACAAATGCAGTCTTGGATCACACGCATCAACACAGTGGCGGCCATGTTTTCAGCCCCGCCCCTCCCTGCTGCCATTGGCTCACAGAAGAAATTCAGTCGACCGCTGCTGCCGGGCTCCGCCTCCAAGCTGTCACAGGTCAAATGAGCTGATTTGCATAAACATGGTCACATACCTGTTATCATCATATCTCTTTGTACTTGAAAAAAAATGTCTCATAATAATTAATAATATGATGAATATAAAAATAAATATATATGAATAAATTTAACACTTTACAGTAAGATTTCATTGAACATTATTGAACTACATTAGTAAGCATTAAGGTTAATAAATATTGCTGTAGAAGTATTGTTTATCATTAGTTCATGCCAACAACAAAAGAAACCTTTTTCTAAAGTGTTACTTATTATTCAACAAAAGTATTAATAAATATTTTACCCATTTGCAATAACATGCATCACTTATTGATTTTAGTTAGGATGATTGCTTAAAAGACAGCTGCCTATGTAGGCAGGAGAGAGCAAGGAGGCTCTTTATGTTTTATAAGAGTGACTGTGCATGTACTGAATTGGTGCTTGTATCTGTGTTTATATAAACTGCAGTGTTATAAAGTGTGTGTGTGTGTGTGTGTGTAGGAGGAGCAGGTACAGGATCATGAAGCTCGATTTCGCTCCATCTCCACTGAGCTCGCACAACTGCGTTCTTATCCACCTGACAGAAAGGTGAAAGGTCGTGAACTTGAAGAGTACCGGCTGAGAGAGGAGTATCTAGAGTTTGAGGTAAAAAAGTGCTGCTAGTGTACTGCATACTGTGCAGTATGTACCATACACTAGTGTTCAAAAGTTTGGGGTCTGTAAGATTTCTTTAGTGATTTTGAAAGAAGCTTCTCACCAAGGCTGCATTTATTTGATCGAAAATACAGTAAAAAACAATAACATTGTGAAATCTTATTACAATTCAAAATAACTGTTTTCTATTTCAACATATTTTAAAGTGTAATTTATTCCTGTGATCAAAGCTGAATTTTCAGCATCATTACTCCAGTCTTCAGTGTCACATGAGAAATCATTCTCAAGAAACATTTCCAAATTATTATTGCCCTCATGCCATCCAAAATGTAGATGAATTTGTTTCTTTGTCAGATTTGGAGAAATGTAGCATTCCGTCACTTGCTCACCAATGGATGCTCTGCAGTGAATGGGTGCCGTCAGAATGAGAGTCCAAACAGCTGATAAAAAAACATCACAGTAATCAACACCACTCCAGTACATCAGTTAACATCTTGTGAAGCCAAAAGCTGCATGTTTGTAAGGAACAAATCCATCATTAAGTTGTTTTAACTTCAAACTATCCCTTTTGGCTAAAATATGAGTCCATAATCCATAATAACGATTCCTCCAGTAAAAAAGTCCTTTCCCTGTTGTCTCTCACATCAAGTCCAGCAACATATTTGTTTAGAGCTGTTTTGGCTTGTAAGTGGTGCTTGATCTGTGCAGATTTCTCTCCTGATTCAGACAAGACAACTTTTTCACTGGTGGAAGCGTTATTATGGATTATGGACTCAAATTTTGGCCAGAAACAATGGTTTGAAGTTAAAAAAAACAACAACAAAACATCTTAATGATGGATTTGTTTCTTAAAAACACTCAGCTTTTCACTTCACAAGACATACATTGATGATTATTTGTGGATTATTGTGATGTTTTTATCAGCTGTTTGGACTCATTCTGACGGCACCCATTCACTGTAGAGGATCCACTGGTGAGATGATGGAATGCTACATTTCTCCAAATCTGATGAAGAAACAAACTCAACTACATTTTGAATGGCCTGAGGTCAGTGCGTTTTCAGCAAGTTAATAAAACATTCCTCTCTTGTAGAAAACACGCTATGAGACGTACAGCATGCTCCTGCGGGCAAAGCAGCGCTGCGGCGACGACGATCTGTCAGTGTTTGAAGCCATGCTCCTGGAGGAAGGTGCGCTACAGAGAGCTCAATCCAGCCCCACGCTTCAGGACAGCAGTATGACCTGCAGCACCAGAGACGGCGCGAGCCGAAGCGCAGCCGCTGGCGCACAAGAACCCTCCGGAAACGGCAACAACGGCAGCTCCCGCGGTCAGGGCCAGAGACACAGCTACCGGCAGGCCGTCCGCAAGTGAAACCGCCGCCAACACCCACAGGCAGCTCGCTGTACTGGAGAGGAAGTGAGGTCTCTCTCTTTCCTGTGTGCGCCCTCCTGCTCTGTGTGCCATCAGGAAGGGGTGTTGATTCCGACTGAATCTGACTCTGTGATTGGCTGATGGCTGGGTGATGTCACAACACAAGGTGCTATGGGATCTGGAGGGGAGAACGTGATTGGGATTCGGAGGAACGTAAATATGAAACGCATAACCTTCCTTTGCCTTCTAGTTTCTTCTGCGACTTCTCGCCCGAAGACATTTCATCGCACACTACCAAGTCAAATCTGGGCCTAAACGTCTTCGAACCTTTAAGATATGATTGTGTTGACAAGTCTTTAGTTTTTGCATTTCTAGAAATAACTCATTTGTTTACAATGCATAATAAATTCACCAATTCTGCTCAAAATGGTCACGAAAAGTACAAACGCTTGACAAAGCGACGTCTAGGATCTGTGTATTTTGCACGGTGAAATACGATGCTTGTTATCGGTCATAAGGGCGTCTCATTTCCTGTGGTGTTTAGGAGCAGTCGACGAGCAGAAAACTGACTAGCCCGTATGCAACTAGTTATTTCTTCATGTTGTTCTCAGCATTAGCGATCTGTATTTGTACAATAATGCACAGGGACATCATAATCACTAAATACACCATCCATTTGCTCCGCAAAACCCTGTTTTGCCCTAAAACGTCATTATTACACTGCAAAACTCATTTTCTCAATCAGTATTTTGTCTTTTTTCTGAAAAAATTAAACATTCTTAAAATGAGATGCATTTATTTGAGAAACAAATTTTGTTTTGAATTTTTTGTTCATACCTGATTTACAGATTGTATTTTTCCCTAAATTTAAGCACAAATCTCACCAAATTTTGTTAATTTATGCTTAAAATTGGAAAAAAAAACATTTGGGAATAAACTTAATTCAAGATATATTCTCTAAAAACAAGTTTCAGTAAAGTACATTTTGAGAATATTTAGATATTTTGAGTGAAAATTTAAATTAGATCTATTTAGTTGAGAAACATATTTAGCATATTATGTCTTGAATTAAGTTTGTTTTCTCACCCCATTGAAAATACTTTTTTCTAGTTTTTTAAGCACAAACCTCTCTATATTTTGTTAGATTTGTGCTTAAAACAAGAAAAAACTCTTTGCAAGTGAGCTGAAATAAACTTAAGATATATTCTCTGAAACAAGTTCTATGTAAAAGTACATGTTTAGATATTTTTCATGAAAATAAAAATGAGAAAAAATTGTAATGAATCATGATTTAAGTTTATTAGCATTTTTTTCTAGTTTTTAAGCAGAAACCTCACTAAATTGTTAGATTCATGCCTAAAACGGGAAAAAACTATTTGTGAATAAGTTAAGAAAAAAAAACTTAATTCAAGATATATTCCCTGAAAACAAGTTCTGTTGGTGAATTGTATTTTTTCCATAGTTTTTAGGCAGAAACCTCACTACATTTATGCCTAAAACAGAAAAAAAATCGGTTTGCAAAATCCAAAATGTTTTCTCTGACAGCAAAACATGCAACAGCACATTTTAGGGATGTTTATGTATTTTAGTGAAGGAAACAAGACGACAAACAGTTTGAGAAAATGATTTCTGCAGTGAAGCGAACAGAGACGCGTATCTTTGTCTGTATAGTTCATTTCTTGAATATGCTCTATTTTAGCTTCTCGTCCTTGTCTTTCTGCATTATTCTCTTGGCTGAATGTTGTCTGCTGTGTGCGGCATGGCTGACTAGTGACAATCTATCGTGTTTGTTCGGTTCAACAGAAGCTGAAGTCGGTGGGAGGCT
>JAFVLL020016734.1:0-33730 GCA_021397915.2 Tor tambroides
TTATCCTAAAAAAAAAAAAAAAAAAAAAGGTTCATACATCATTGAAACAACAGCAGGGTGAGTAAATAATGACTGAATTTTCATTTTTGGGTGAACTACATTTTTAAAAGCATTTAAATTAATAAATGACTATGAATATATTGAAACAATCTACATCTAATCTAGTAATAAACAGAAGAAATTATTTTCATTTTCTAATCAAACTCTGGTCAAACACTATTGAAGTATTGGAGTTCAAGGCTAAATAACTGATCCTAAAACTGGACTGAAGACCTTCACATTTGCTCCAGTGAGAGGAGACGTCATTCACAGCAGCTGTCCGACAATCACAGGACCTCAACGAGAAACAAGCTCATCTTAAACAGCAACTCCAGCACATGTGCTGCTAACACCTGACATCTGGCATCGTCTGCAGTCAACATCAAGATTCTTTCTTCAAAACCCTTTTGGGGTATAGTTACCAATAAAGGGCATAGTTACCAATAAAAAATAAAATCAGTGCACATATGTGCAGAAAGCCAGCAGATCTCAGGTATAAGCCACTAACACCACCTACTGTTCATGTACAGCAACAAAAAACAAGACTGCCAAGATCTTTCAATGAAAACATGCCTTATAAGTGTCCATTAACTGTTAGAAGACTGTCACGTGACATTGCAATTGTTATCAGTGCAGTAGTCAAAGCCATACGAGACTCTTCTGAGTGTTATAGGGTTAAATCATAAAACCATCAAGAAGACGACAGCAGTATAAAACAGCACAGTATGCAACGGTATAAAATATTAATTACTGATTTGGCAGCAGTATAAAATGAAAACTGTATTATTTCAAAATTTGTTTGACTGAATAGTCCATGTGAGCCATACACAAACTGATATCAAATCTGTTTGCATGCAACACTGCAATTTCAGCATCCAAATCAACAGAATACATGCAAAACTGCATCTATCACTAATGAAACATGCATTTGTAATTTATTCTTATACACCAATGTCTGTTTTATATACATGCAAGTGAAACTTCGGGGTTAACAGAGAGCTGTGAATTAATGACAGGATTAGAGGAGCATAGAGGAGGAATGAGCGGGATGGATGATGGGTGAAAAAAAAAAAAAAATCTATAATATCAGACTGGTGTTTTGTGGGCAACACATCAGTACATACCCGGAAAGAGCCTCTTAGGAACTTTGATTTCTTCATCCTTACTGTCTGTTGCTTCAGACAAATAAGACAAATAAACAAAAAATAAGAACAGGGAGAGAGAGAGAGAGAAAATAGATTGCATTGCTCCATCTTCTCAAGGACACAAAAAGCCCTGAAGGGATGAAACTCATGAAAACATGTCCAGGTCATATTTCACCCTAAAATCAACTGTTAAGGAACTATTTTTCATAAAGAAAAACATATTTGTGATGTGTGACATTATTTTCATGATAGTTTCATTTTTCTTAAGCAAAACATTACGTAATTTTTAATCTGATTTTGGGTTGAAATATTATCCAGATACACAACAAGTCAAAAGTTTGGAATCATTACGATTTTTTCAAGTTTTTGAAAGAAGCGTCTTGTTCTCACCATGGCTGGTTTTATTTGTTAAAAAATAATACAGTAAAATTGTAACATTTTAATTATTATTACCATTTAAAATGACTCTTTTCTATTTCAAAATATTTTAAAATGTCATTTTACATGGTCACATGATCCTTCAGAAATCATGCTGCTGATTTGAAAGTAACATTTGTTTTTATTTTAAAATCATACTTTCGAATGGTAGTGTATCACGGTTTCCACAAAAATATTAATCAGAACTGTTTTCAACTGTTACAGTAATGTTTCTTGCATCGTGTGACACTAAAGACTGGAGTAATGATGATGAAGATTCAGGTTTGTATCACAGGAATAAAGTAGATTAGAAAACATATTTAACCAAGACACAGTTATTTTAAACTGAAATAATTTTTCACAATATTACTGTTTTTACTGTATTTTTTTTTGGATCAAATAAATGCAGCCTTGGCAAGACTTCTGTTAAAACTACTGTCAAACTACTGAAGTTATATATGACGGTCATTAATTTTTTATGTGTACCAAATGGGTTTGTTCATGATGATAAGATCATGGGAACCTTAAGACTTGAATTTCAATGTATCTTGATTCAATTAATTCTACAGCTGTTTCCTTGCTTCATCTGGTTATTTTGAACATTCTCCATCTGTTGAGAAGCCTCTGAAGAGTTTGCAAGCGGCACGATGTGAAGTTAACTCTGTTTGTGTCGTGATTAAAACAGCTCAGGCTGACACATTTGTGCAACGTCACACTGTTGTCTTTACATCAGTGACATGATCTAAAGACAACAGTCAACCCATAAAGACACACTTGGGTACGACTTCACATCAA
This sequence comes from Tor tambroides, assembly GCA_021397915.2. NCBI lineage: Eukaryota > Metazoa > Chordata > Actinopteri > Cypriniformes > Cyprinidae > Tor > Tor tambroides. The sequence continues at coordinate 2,397 of JAFVLL020016734.1, forward strand.
TAGATAAAAGCCGATTAAACAGGATGTCCTGTGTAAACAGAAGAGTGAGAGACTATTAGCTCTAACAAATGTGTCCAAGGAGCGTATTAATTCAGCACTGAGAAACACCAGTTTGAAGCATTACATACAGTACTATATACTGCATCACATATTATTCTTAAAAATTAGTACACAGTATGCAATACATACAGGGTTCAGTGCTCTGGCTCAGTTTGAGAGAACAAATTCATCTTTTGTTAACTTTGTAACACACCCCAACTGTAAATGAAGCTGAGACCGATGTTCACCAAGCAGCCGGCCGTTCAAAGTTCATCCGCTTCAGAGGCCCTTCTTGTATGAAAATCTCATGAGACAAACTCAAAGAAAGACCCTGACCATATACTGTAATTCAAGTAGCCTGCAAACTACAAAACCAAACTCAACTAAACAGATTGACTGGAAAGAGAATTTCATTAAAAAAAAAAAATTTAAAGATAAACCTAGAAGAAAGAAACGCATAACTGATTCATTGATCTGGGAATAAAAACTGCTGAAGCAACTTCCGTCTGTAGCTCCACACACACACACACACACACACACACACACTCAATCGGACAACGAGGCTGTGAAGAGTCATAAAGTTTGGCACCTGTGAAGGAACGGCGTTTGGTGTTGAGTTCAGTGGCCGTGCGGACGTTGGTGCACAGGTTCAGCATGATTAACATCGTGATGATCATGATTATACTCTGCCAAAGCAGCGGAGTCTCAAAGTAACGTCCAAACCTGAAAAAATAATAACAACAAACACATATATACTGGTCAGAGAAAAGTACCAAGTACTTGTTCTGTTTAATTTGGCCAGAAGGTAAGCTACAAGTATTTTATTCATTTATGCATATCAGTAAGTTTGTACTAAAATACTAGTGTAACTGGTAAGACTTTTGTATATGACAAGGATTTTTAAAATCACTTTACAGAGATTTCCATTTGCCACCAGCCCTTGAAATGCATAAGCCTAATACAAAAGAGACAACATAAAAAAAAAATATTTAGTATCCTTCCATATTTAATCCATATTTTATTAAATATCTTGCAGATATATTTCAGATATTTTAAAAAAGGTTCAGATATTAAAGAAAATAATAAAAATTAAGTGGCTAAATGGGAGAATGGTTCAAAGTGCTCAATGAAATAATATATTTTATATTTACATAAATTTAAATTATAGTATATTAAAGATATTTAAAAAGTTTCAGATATTAAAAAAACTAAATGATTTATTATATCATTATATTATATTATTATTTTTGTCGATTTAAAAATTCTCAAGTTGTCAATTATAAGGTTGTCCAAACCTAAACATTGTTGTTAAAGGCAACTGAAGATTTAAATTACTTTTCCAGGCCTGGAAATCTCAATTTAAAGATTCTCAGGTTTGCCATTATTGTTGAAAGCTAAACATCTGTGACTGAAGAAACACAATACATACTACATGATTCAGTATGACGTTAATATAACATGTTTCTAACAAAGACTGATGTTATAAATGCCTCTTTATAAATACACTAGTGCTGTCAAATCGATTAATCGTGATTAATCACATCCAAAATAAAAGTTTTTGTTTACATAATATGTGTGTGTGATGTGTATATTTAAATGTATATACAAACATACACAAGTAAATGTATACACTTAAGAAATATATGTACAATATATATTTATATATTGATTTATTTATATAAATACATATATATGAATACATATATACGCATATAAATATTTCTTAAATATGTACGTGTGTGTGTTTATATATATAGCATACACACATATATTATGTAAACAAAAACTTTTATTTTGGATGCGAATAATCGATCTGACAGCACTAAAATACACATTAAAGTGGATTATGACAGATCAGTGGATTACATGCCATGTGTTTATATCGTTCCCTCATACAGCTGTCTTGCAGGCAGGTGTTGTGTCTGCAGACATGATGTTTTAGATATGATAACTCACCTAAACAGTATTCTTAATATGTTGGCAACCAGCAGCACCAGGCACACATATGTGGAGAATCCCTCAGCATTCTGGGTCCTGCGGATGTCCCTGTACTGAGGGATGTATGGCACGACCCCTCCAAATATGATGGCAACAGATGCGATCCAAGACACCACTTGATGAGCAACAAACATGATCTGATCCATAATCACTTCATCCATCTTTGAGTGATGTAGCTGTCCTTTATTATTAAAATCAACTGAATGCAATGACTAGCCCACTAATGTAACAAAACATAAATCATTACTATTCTGCTATTTTGTTTTCATTTTAAAATGTAATTGCTTGACGATTACTGGATGCATATTCTAAACAACGGCAGTAAATGTACTTTCATTGTCCCAGCCAACATTCACTGATTCATTAGATCTAATTCATTCAAGTGATTCCCCTTTCCAGAAAAGAAATACTTGCTAAATCGATGGGAACGGATCCTCAGCGTGGGTCCATGTTAGACGATGTGTATCTTCTGTCTTGCGTCGCGTGCAGAGATAAAGAGAGAGCTGTAAAACATTTTAAAGCCACTGTGATCCTCTCTGCTACAGCTGGCTAAAGCTCATAACAGTACTTCCGTGATGCACTACGTCACTGTACGCTCATTACATATTCATGAGACGCGCGGTCCTATCGCCTGTCGAGTTTCCCGACGCGCGTTTGATAAATAACAATTTTTTTTTTCAATCGATTGACCCCAGTATCAGCATTTCTGAATGTGAGGATTACATTTACCACCACATGACCTGGCCTTAACAAAAACTGTTTTATATCCTACATGTGAAGGGACATTTAAATTCAGATGAATTGACCATGCCAGATCGATGTTGCATAATTCCTGAAGTCAAAATTAAATATTATCAGCACTGTGTAATTAAAAAGATTTACCCATCAGTGTACTAGAAATTGCAAAAATATTTTCAGATAGGCTACTAAAAGGGTTAAATGTAGGCATGGATGCCCTCTACATACGAAAGAGGAAGTTTTTACAGTGTGTGCAAACAATGAATCAGAGTGAAAAGTTATATAATACATTTATTCTGTAATATATCTTCAGAAATCTCTTAGATTAAAGTGCACGTCTGTTATTTTCAAACTCGTGCGGTTTTAGTCCAGATAACGTTGCCTAGAGCTGAAACTAACAACTAACCCAACATAAACCAACTCAAACAAACAAACCTCATGGCAGGATCCGACTCAAAAGCCGCCAAAGACTTGACTGCAATGGTAAGTGATTATTTTGTTTTAATCTGACGATTCTTATAGACTGTATAATTTCAGTTGCGGGATGTTGTTTTAAAGTTTGACAAATCTGCTCAATTTATTTCTTCAAACAGATGGAGACGACGATGCAACAACTTCAGAGCAGGTTTCAGAACTTATCTGACCAAATCATCTCCAAAAATATCTTTTCAGATACATAATCTTGTTTTATAGAAGCATGGTATGTAGAATAAAGTTTGTTTACTGTCATAGCACTAGCATAAAATGTATTTGAACTGCTATCATAGTAGCCTAATATCATGTTTCAGACACAATGGCAATATCGCGCACTTTTGAGCAAATACCATGGTATTCTTTTAAGAACCTTCATTTAGTACTGTAAATTACCATTTGCTCTTACATCATGGTGTCACTACAGCACTTTGAGACTTTTATTTGGCAAAATTGATCAGTAGTAAAGACATTTAAAATGTATCATGGTTTCCGCAAAAAGATTTGGCAGCACAATCGTTTTATAATAAGAAATGATGATGATAATAATAATAATAATAAATGTTTCTTGAGCAGCAAATCAGCATATTAAAGTGATTTCTGAAGGATCATGTGACACTGAAGACTGGAGTAATGATGCTGAAAATTCACAGGAAGTTAATCACATTTTGAAATATATTTGTGATCAAATAAATGCAGCCAAAAACCTTAAAAATCCTACTTACTCCACACTTTTGAATGGTACTGTACATGTAGTCATTCTGAAAACACTGCTAACATTAGACTATTGGATTTCTACAGTACTTAAATGCATTTAGTTTAATTCATCTTGATAGCATGTTTCAAAAGCCCTCAGTCTGTTTGGAGTCTCATACACCAGATTGATTTTCACATTCTTTAGACTCCTTGATTGTGCATACTTCATTCTGTGTGAAACCATTTATTACAAGGGTGCAAAACTCAGCTCCTGGAGGCCCACAGCCCTGCAGAGTTCAGCTTCAGCCCTAATTAAACAAAACCCGATCCAGCTAATCAAGTCCTTCAGGATTATTTAAGAACTACAGGTATGTGTGTTGAAGCAGGGTTGGATCTAAACTCCTGCAGACTTCCGTTCCAACTCCGCTCCAAAACACCTGCCTGTCATTCTCAAGTAACCCTGAACATCTTAATTAGCAGGTTCAGCTGAAATCTGCAGGACGGTAGCTCTCCAGAAGCCGGTTTGGAGACCCCCTGTGCTACGCAATGAACTGAGGGTTTTCTTTAATGCCTGAACTGGACGAGATGGGAACACGAATAGATGACCTGGAGAAGAACGTCGCTGATCTCATGACACAAGCAGGAGCTGAGGATCATTATAAATCAAAGCAAGTGCAATGGATTTATTTTATTCAGTCTCTAAATTAAAGTTTGTTCAATAACTGGAGACGTTTTAAACAATTATATCATTTCATATTTCTGGTTTTCTGTGCAGTGGCTTTGAAGAGAGACCAAGCTGGCCAAAGCATTGAGCAGAAATGTCGGAGAAGCTTGAGATCAATACAATACTTGTGTATTAATTTATTCACCGGTGCCTTATTTTCTATCTGATTTAGGTTTGTATATATGATGTGGATCTAGTACCTAAAACAATAAATGAACTTGTTTAGCTTCTTGTGTTCAATCTTTTCCAGGATACAATGGAAACAAAAATGGAAACATTTAAAGTACCTCTTGCTGACAACTTCAGTGATCTTTGAATGCTGTCATAAAACTATGCATTATAGGCCAAAAAGACTACACTGGGCCCTTTTTAATGTGAAATACTTGCAAAGGACTTTGTAGCAGCACATAACTGAACTTAAGGGATTTCTTATTGACTTTTGCATTTATTGTGCAAGATTTTGTTATATTGTGCACTAAGCACTCATACAGCATCTCAGTGTTTATTACTTAGGAAGGGGTTTGTTCAAAATTAACCATTATGCGACACTACGCCGTGGTGCAATATTAACTGACGCTGACAGGCATTAAATATATATTTGTATATACTGTAATCTAATTACAGTATTATAGTTTTTTATATTAACAAACAGTGCTAGGTAGTAATTACAAGATTCTAAAAATGAAGTACTTGTAATTAAATAACATTTTACAATGCTTGTAATCAGATTAGTTACTTTTTTATGGATTACATGATTAGATATTATTTACGTAATGGCATAAATTATTCATAATTTATTGATTCATCACAGTTTTTCTTTTACTTTTAAATGTTCCTCTCTAAATAAACCTACTAATTATGCAAGTTACTAAACATTACCAATGCATTCAAGTGAAATATTTCTTCTTCATATACAGTGACCTTCACTAATTATTAATATTTGAAGTTTGGACAAAAATATTTCAAACCTGGATATACACAGTATACACACATATATTATGTAAACAAAAACTTTTATTTGGGATGCGATTAATCGCGATTAATTTTTTGACAGCACTAGTTTTTTTTAATTATTATTATTGTTTTTTTTATTATTGTTTTATTTTGTGACCTCTTTGACCTAAAATGTTTCAGTCCACCTAAGATTTCAATAATTTAATATTTAACATATTTGCATGTTCACAGTTCTCTGATGACAGTGGTCAAATTTGTCACATTTTTTCCAGTTTGAATTTTTTTTCCAATATGACATTTTTATATTACTTGTCATTTTAATTTGACATTTTTATATTATGTTTTCATCAATACATCAACTGTTTTTTCATGAACCCCAATTTAGGAAACCCTGCTGTAATGTGTAATGTTTAAAGCATTTCATGATATTGATGAAAAAGAATAAAATGTGTTCTCTCACTCTCTTTTTTGGGGGTACACCATATAATACCTTTCAAGTTTATTTGATAGACGACGAGAAGTAATCAAAAACTACATTACTAAATATGTGTAATCCAGATTATGTTACTAACTACGATTTTCGTCATGCAATTTATAATCAGTACTGGACTAAACCTGTAACTAACCCACCCAGCACTGTTCAAAATGTGTCAAGTTGCCATATTATGTAGCCAGCAGGTGGCAGCATTGTCTCTCTCTTCTCATTGCGTCCTCCGTTGCAGTAAATAATCAAGGTAATTAATCCAACAGAACGGGTCTTCAGCCAGACCCATCATAAAGAACGGAATTTACTGTGTATCTATATCTCACATTATTAGATAAAGGCTTTTCAGTGAAGGGCCCTTCAAGTATGGAACCACCTCCTATAGAAATCGTATCTTTGAAGTCTACGTTATTTTATTTAGGTCTTCTTTGTCAATGCCTTGTTTCTTATTTCAGTTTGAAAACTCTGTTTTGTTTTGTTTTATTTATTTTACTATAAAGCTTGTCAAACCTTCCGAACCCTGTTGGCAAACACCAACATGCCAAGACAAACTTATCCCCAACCCGCATTTGAATCATAAAAATCATTCCCCCGTGTGACTGGCATGAAATATCGCGAGATCTGTGCAAACGCTATTCACCAAAGATACGCCACGGACGTCGCCCCGTGGTTGTCAAGGGAGACTACGCAAGAAAAGTGACGTACGCCGGTGGGCTGGACCGAGAGCTGGAGAAAGGGAATGTCGATCGGTGAGAGATCGGTTACAGAGGCGGCCGGGAGCGTCAACAGAATGGGTGAGTATTTAGTCCCTGTCGCTTTATTAAACTCGCGGTTTGTCAAACTCTCCTGTAAACAGATTTATGGCTTTGTTTGTGCGGTGTGTTTTGAACACGGGTGCTTTGTTGCTGCGTTTCCTGAACGTGTTAATAGACAAATAGATCTGTTCGAGCTCCTGTTTCAGTCTAATCTTCACTCTGTGTGCCATTATCATAACAACTACTGTCTCTTTTTTAGTAAAACTGTTTTATTTTAATGTTTACGCTTATAAAAATGTACTGTGGGTGGTACAGTGATAGTAATGCCATGGTACTCAATCATAGTGCTATGGTGTTTTCATTGTACTTATAAACAAAATATGGCATTACCACTATATTTTGTCCTGAAAACCGTGAAAATACCGGTAGGATGGGTTTAAGCAGTGAATGCAGTGCTGTGGCCAGACATTTGCAGCTGTAGTCTGTCCGTTTGGAGAAACAGCTCCTTGTGTCTGTCACTCTCAGCTTTGTAGAAATCTTCAAATGTGTGTTGCAGTAGGTTAGAGGTGTCAGATCCTGCTCCTGGAGGCCGCCTTTCAGCAGAGGTTTGCTCCAGCACTAATTAAACACACATGAGATATGTATTTTTTTACTCATGAGCCATCTAATCAAGCTGTTTTAGAGTACTTGGAAACTTTCAGGCAGGTTTGACAGTGACAGTGGCCCTCCAGGAGCAGGATTGGACACCCCTGCTGTAGAGAGTTGATCATTTACCATTGGATGGATGGAAATATGGATGAGGGATGGACAGATTATCATTAGTAGATAGACAAATAGATAGTGGTATGGATAGATAGGATGCAGATAGATTAATGGGCCACATGTATAGATAGATTATTACATGGATTATTCATTCATCACAAGACTAGTAATGTGTGCTGTTTTAATTTCATGGTGACTTCATCTTAACGTTCATATTTAAGATGTTGCATGTAGATTAGCTGATTTTACCTTTACTTTTGGTTTTAGTTTATTTCATTTATTTATACAGGGACAATGCACAACAAAAGTGTTTTGCCAGAGTTAGATATAAAGCTAATTTGCATCTGCAGTCCCTGGGCAAGATGTTTTTACAAAATTACAATATTCAGTCACAAACAATACAACGCATACAATATCACATCATACTCCATTAAATTAAAAAGTCAAGTCAATGATCACATATTTGATTTTCCTTAAGCCATACTTTAAGCGTAGTTTAAAAAAATACTAAATGTTGTACTTTTAAGCAGCATAAGCAGCATGTACAGAAGAATTGTACAAAAGAAATGTGTCCTATTGTGACACACAGCATGATGATCTATGAGTTAGATCTCATGAGATCTCTGGTGTGGCTCAAGACCCTGTCGGACTCTTGTTTGGTGAGAAGAATTCCTCTTTTATTTCCATCATGTTTGGATCACATGGCTACTGCTTTAATCGGTCCTCCTGTCCATTCACATGTGACTGTGTGTTTTTCCATGGGTAGTCCTGGGACTTCATAAAACACAAATACAGTTGAATTTGATTTTAAGTTCCATGGATTTCATCTTACATCAAAAAGGAAGAAATCAGGATTTTAAGGCAGAGGCTGACATGAAAACAGGTGGGATTGGCCTTTTTTGTGGATGTGAATCTATTTTGGTCCTGGATGCAGATGTTATAGTGACTTTCCAGCCCTTGAGTAGGATGTTAAGTGAATAGTTTACAGATGAAATCTTCAGAGAGAGTGTGTGTCTAAACTGTGGGTGGTCAGAATAGCCTTTATGAGGACGTATTGTCTGACTGCTTTCATTGAGTGTGTGATGAGAAAACCAGACCGAGACGGCTTGCTTTGCTCACATGCTGTTGCGATGAGTCGACAAGATCCTGGTAGAGCCCTATGATTCGGAAAATGCAGATGGAATCGCAAAATCCAATCATAAAAATGGAATTGACTGTATAATGTGCAATATCATGGAATGTGTAGTGTTTCAAATGAATAAATCAAGAGTCCAATATGGATTAGTGTGAATCTTAAAGCAGTGTACTGAAGCATGTGAGACGCTTGTGGTTTCAGTGTCTGCTGTCTATGAGGATATGAACATGTAAACTTCATCTCCAGAGCTGCTCTGAGAGTCACTTTACCAGCATTTCACCATTTCCTTTGAGAAAACAAACTATTATCAGATACACACTTAAACTCAAAGGTCTTCACTGCAACCTGTTAAAATAAAAGTTAGATTTATTTTAAGAAATAATGACTAATATATTACTCTTGTACTGTAGTATGTATTTATCAAAATAGTAGTAGAATAAAATAAAAATAGAATTTATGTAGACAGATTTTTTAAAGAAATATGTCATTTTTTGTCCATGTTTTAGTTTAAACAGTAACTTTTGTAATGCCAAAAATAGAAATAATTTAATTTTCATTTCATTTTGTTTTAAAACATTAATTAAACTGTTAAAGTTTAAATAATTCAGTTGATTAGACATAATTCTTGATTATTAAAATTTAATTAAACCATTGGAACACAGGACATTTTAAATGGAAAACAGTTTGTAAATAAATAAATAAAAGGCTCTAGCTTGGTAATCAGGAGGGAAACTCTGCTATTTTTTTTACACATCAATACATAATTGTTTAGGGTCATTAACTCTTTTGCATCGGAATCACTTTTTTATAAGTCTATATGAATTGTGCAGTTTGCAGTTGAATTTGGATGCTGCTGACACTTGCGAGTCAGTCATATCCTGTGAAGTACTAGTCGAAAATGTGTCTTGTCAAAAATGGATATCGCTGTATCTCATTCTCCTTTCTGTCTGGCTTTCTTTACTGCTTTAGGTTTAGGCTACCACATGTCTTCCGGCAGTTAAGCCACATACAAAAACATGTCATTGTTTCAGGATGCAGTCACTCTCTCGCTCTCTTCTTCCCTTTAGATCTCTGCAAGGTAATGGTTTTGGTTTAGTGTCATCTAAAAAATCCCTTAAAGGGATAGATGACCCAAAAATGAAAGTTCTGTCATCATTTACTCACCCTCATGATGTTTCAAAGCTGTTACCTTTATCTATTCTGTGGAAAATGAACAAGAAGGATTTTGCAGAGTGACCAAGCTGCTTGACACGGAATGACACTTGGCACGTCTTGATTAAACCTTTACATTCATGGCCATATACTGAATGGAGGCATCCATCTATCCCATAATAACCCACATCATAGACCCAGAATGTGACCTTGAGATGCACTCATCATGTATCTCATATGTGCGAAAGCCCTGGCATGTTTTTATTTTTGCTTGCGTGAATGCTTGTACACTATTTATGTCAATGCTTCACCACAGGGAAATCCGTTTGTGCTTTTTTAGATCTTCGGCTTGTTCCTCATGGCGGTCTGAGGGAGTTTTTGCTGGTGTGTTGTCAAGTCCATCCAAATTTGCATCAGAGCATTTACTGTATTGGTTCACTGAGATGTTCCCCTTCAGATATGCTGAGCGTATTGTCTTGTCTTTGACAGGCTTTTAGCTTGGAAGAGGGAACATTTACGTCCTCTCAGTTTCCCCCCGTGAGATCAGACTTCCTCTGCGTGTACTCGTGTGTTCACACCTCACACCTGCCCTCTAGAAGAACACCCAATGATAACATCAGCAGGAAGTGGTGCAGGATATTCGTAACAGACTTTCATGTGTAGTTTAGGAAAGAGCATTGCTTATTCATTGTGTGGGTGGTAAAAATGGAGTAAGAGAGGACAAAATCTCCAAGACACACAAAATAGATACAATAATAGATCATCTTAGAGGGATCGTTCACCCGAAAAGGAAAGATTTGTTTGAGAAATCATACCAGTAGTCAGTTGGACTAAAGCATTTGCATGATGAAGTAGAAGTTGAATTTTTGCTTTATTTCCACTGAAAATGATCATTTAAAGTGTATTTAAATACACTTGATGTTGAATGGCATTGGTTCTTATAAGTTGTGAAAAAATCACAATGCGCCAAATTTTTTATGATTAAAAACTTCTTGCTGACAAATTGGTAAAATCTAGTGGTTTGAAGCATAGTAGCAAAGATTGGTAAAGCTTTAGAATGACATTTTTTTTTTTTAATGTCATGTAATGATTTTTTGTTTAAATTTGCATGACAAGATTTTTGTTATATGAACTATTGTTACACCGAAAGACATTTTAGTTGGTGTCTTCTGTAAATCATGGTAAAAGTGTATGATAGTTATTATTTTTTGCTCAGAAAAAAAGTAAAATTTAAAAAGACACATTTTCATGTATTGGGGAAAAAACTAAACTAAATTTAAAGCCCTATTAAACTTGTATTGTTTTAATGCTCGAAACACCATTTTTTAGTCTTTGAGTCATTTGCCAATGTTATAAAAATGTGATTATCACTGAATAATATATTTAGCAATAATAATAATAATATATTTAGTATAAATGTTGGCCTGTTCTGAGTTTAGAAGACTATAATACTATATAATATAATGCATGAGTCGTCTGAGCTGATTTGATGCCCTTTTACTGCACATTGGTTGCTTTCTGAATCATCATCACAGACTTGCATCTGTCAAGCTGCACGTTTTCCTCCAGGACGTTTCCTTTTGTAGTGTTAGCAGAAAAACACGAATGTTTTGATAGTCAAATGAGTTGGGGTTTTTACGTGCTGCAATCACAGATCCGTGCGTTTGATGATTTGCTGTTTCAGCAGAAAGGAAATGCTATTAAGGGAAGGCCTGGTTCATTCACTGAGATGATTTTTCAATTAAGTCAGTTTTACTGGCAGCCTGAGCACTGTGTAAGTCTAGCACCAGTCTAAGCCCCATTTCTGGCCTTCCTGTAATTCTGTATGTTTAGAGAAGTGGTTTGCTTGTGCAGCATTGGGAAAACACTACAGTCTTGGTATTAGGACTAAAATACACTGATATTTACAAAATCTTCCTCAGATGTGTTTGTTTCTTAAGCTCAAGTAGCGTCCCTATCTTATTGGCCATTTACACCTGGTAGTAATGTGACCATTTGAATGTGGTTTGATTGATCACGTGTGATTAGTTCCTCTGAGATGGATGTTAATGCCAGGTGTAAACATGGCCTTTGTGCTCATTGGTTTGATTGACAGACCAATGGTTTTGTTGAAGCTCTTAGTGAGTCGCAGACCAGCAGTCACAGATGAAAACCTCTTAATGTACTTCAGCTGTTATCTTTCATTGTCTCATTTTGTCTCTGTGTTTTATTTTGTGTATGTGGATGCCTCTCTCGCTGCCTGGTGGAATCTGATCATCTCTTCTTCATCTCTTCATCCATCGATCTGTGGAACAACATGATCTGAATGCTCTCCAAAGTAGCAGTAAGTATACTTGCAGTCATTTTAAATACCTTGACAAATCTGGAGCCTGTATTGCTAAGTAACTCAATCTAGTATTAGATATGATAATTGGTGTTTTAAGTCTATTACTAACACTCATAGTTAGGGTCAATGGTTTGTTTAAATCCATAATTCTTACTATTAAACTTTCATGTTCAACACTGTGCGTCCCACATTATTTATACTAAAAATATGAATAATACCTTTGTGTTTTGTGGTTTGTGTGGTAGCATGTTAAGTAACTTAAACTAGGGATGGGCGATATATATCGCACGATATCCATGCGCATCTCGTCAGTAAAGCCGGTTCCTTGATTAGCGCTAAATCTCCATCACCTGTTTTCAAATGGAGCGGCAGTTAATACACAGAGCCGTAGATCACTGAGAAGCTACGCAATATCGCGTTCATTATCGAAGGCGATTCATCTGCGATAGTGAACGCGATATTGCGTAGCTTCTCAGTGATCTACGGCTCTGTGTATTAACTGCCGCTCCATTTGAAAACAGGTGATGGAGATTTAGCGCTAATCAAGGAACCGGCTTTACTTACGAGATATATCGCCCATCCCTAACTTAAACATTTTTCGCCTGGTGGCCAATGAAGTTGATGAAGGACATTCTATAGGCTTGCTCTCACCAACTTGAATGTTCAGCGCAAAAATTCCAAAATTTGGTCAGATTACGCAATCGATTTATGTACAGATTCAATATGCAAATTGTTGGCGCTTATGGAAAAACAAATACAGCGGTACAGAAGAACAGCAGTGTGCAAATTTGTGTTTCTGAAATCAATCAGAGAACAATTCAGTCAAACAAAACTGAACACAAGAGTATAGATTTAAGATTCTCTTCCAGATTCTTCCTCTTCTGTTCACTGACGCTTAGCTAAATAACACCAAGTTGTAGTTTTTCATAAGACCAGCAGCAGCTTTGGGCATGTGACCAAAAGTGTCAATCCTGTTGGTTGGCTAGTTTTCTTCAAAGTGCAATAGAAAAGAGTTTCAAACACCTCTGTTAAAAAAAAGTTTCACGGAATTTGAATGTTTGTGTCAGTCTGAACATATACATTAATAGCTGTTCAATTAAAGGGATAGTTCATTCAAAAATGAAAATGACCCCATGTTTTACTCTCCCTCAAGCCATCCTGGGGGTATATGCCTTGTCTTATTTTGTCTTGTAAAAAGCCCATGCATTATTATAGCCATGTGTTCTATGCTATTATTTGAGTGTCAAACCAAATGTTTCTGTTTCTGAAGATTCATGAAGGTGTTAACAGTAACTGTGTGCAGTCATGACAGATAGCCACCAACATGTTTCTCATTTGTTGTGTTTTGTCAGTCATGCCTGCCAAAGCCATTTACTGTGTTTGGTTTTGGTCTACAGCAACAGAAGAACCTTGAGGGGTACGTGGGATTCGCAAATCTCCCCAACCAAGTGTACAGAAAGTCTGTGAAGAGGGGCTTCGAGTTCACTCTCATGGTCGTCGGTGAGTATCTTCTCTCCTGTTTATCCCACTGCTGGCCATTGAATTCCTCTCTTCTCTTTAAATGAAAGCTCATTTGTCACTTGAGGGCACTGATAACCAAAGTCTGCAACAGGCTTTTTGGAATATCTAATAGACATTTTCTTGAAGTTTTGAGCTTTTTATAGAGCTTTAAAATTAACAACTCACCCAAAAAAAGAAAATGAAGAGTTCAGATGCAAAAGCCTCTTAGAGGCTTTTGCATCTGAACTCTTTAAATATAGTCATTAAATATAGTCATTGTTTTATTGTTTTAGTCCTCATTCCCTTTCTGTTGGGCAGTCGTGGCCTAATGGATAGGGAGTTGGACTTATAACCCGAAGGTCGTGGGTTCGAGTCTCAAGTCCAGCAGGGATCGTAGGTGGGGGGAGTGAATAACCAGCACTCTCACCACCTTCAATACCACGACTGAGGTGAGACCCTTGAGCAAGGCACCGAATTGGCTGCCCACTGCTCCGGGTGTATGTTCACTACTGTGTGCATGCACTTGGATGGATGGCTTAAATGCAGAGCACAAATTCCGAGTATGGGTCACCATACTTGGCCACACACCACTTCCCTTTCCCTTTCATTGCTCAGAATTGCATGTTATAAACTAGCAGTTGCCGTTAAAATCAGAATTGTGATATATACACTCACAATTGTAAGAAAATTGTCAGTCCTTTTTTATCCTCCGAATTTGACTTTGTAATTCACAACTGCGAGTTTATATCTCACAATTCTGAGAAAATAAGTCAGAATTTCTAGAAAAGGCAGAATTGCGAGATATAAACTCGTAATTGCAAAAAAAAGTCATAAATATGGGTTTAGATCTTGCAAATCTGACTTTATTTCTCATAATGCTAGTTTATCACACAATTCTAAAAAAAGCTAGTTTATCACACGTAATTGCAAAAAAAAGTCATAAATATGGGTTTAGATCTTGCAAATCTGACTTTATTTCTCATAATGCTAGTTTATCACACAATTCTGAGAAAAGAAATCAGAATTGTGAGATAAATGTCACAATTGCCTTTTTTTTTTTTTTTAAATTCAGTGGGAGAAACAGGCTACCATAGGAAAGTCATATGGGTTGGAATGACTTCAGGCCAAACAAATAATTCCCGAATTGTCATTTTTGAGTAAACTATCCCTTTAAAAACAGATTGTGTGTCTTTTTGAGGTTTGAGACATATGGAAAAAAGCTTGAGTGAAACATTAATGAAAACGGGGTCAAAAATAGAGGGCTGTTGACCCAGCATGCAGCGCTATGTGGATTATATGCACTCATGTGTCTAGCAGTATACGGTTTCACGCGGGCCGCTTCATGCCAGGTGCTGGCAGCTGTGCGCTGAAATGCATCAGTGATGGATTTCACATGGCAGAACAGAACGAGAGAGCAGGGCTTGAAGAAAAAAGCATTCGAAACAAATGTGCTTCCCATTCTCCCATGGACCTGGGGTTTTTCACCTCCTTTGGAATGTGTGTGTGCTTGTGTGTGAGCGTGGCCTAGTGGGTGGGAAGTTTCCTGTAATCCCATTCATTCATCCTGGCCTGAGGACTTGTATCTACCTCCACCTTCAGCTCTTCAGACTCCAAACACAACACAGCCTGAAACTGGCCCTGACGCCCACCTGGGGTCACCTCACGTCCTGCTCACAATCCAGAGCCGAAGCCGCGTTTCTGTCATGTCCGTATTCCAGAATTCCATCTCTAGTGGATTTTGGGAGGAGTGTTGGAGCAGCTACACCCTGGAGTTTCCCCCTCTGCTGCATGCTGGTCAGGAAACGAGCTTTTAGATGGCAATTTGGTGTACAGCGTGTAATTAGAATCGCAGAGTAATTGAAGAAGTGCAGTGCTGTCAAACACTTCCAGCTCTCTCTCTCTGTCTCTCTCTTTGGATAATAAAGACCCAGATGTTGTTGAAGACTGTTCGTCTGTTCTCAGTGGGATGCATGCTGGGGTTGTCTATGGTTTCAGACCTGTCTGTTGCCTGACAGTAGGATAGAGTCATGAGGCTGGTTAAAGTCAATATTTACCAGTGATTAACCAGCTGCTTGTAAAGATTGGCCTTGATCTTGGCTGATGTAGAGGCATTTAAGTCTGGTTCTTTCTTTTTTCCTTTTTTTGATTTGTTTATTATCAGTGGTAAGGATTTTTGACTTTGTAAAGCTTTACATGCTTATGATTGCTGAAAAATGATGGTTTGTCTTACACATTTTTACGGTGGTTTTAAAGGTGCAATAGGTGATTGTCTAATATATATATATATATATATATATATATATATATATATATATATATATATATATATATATATATATACAGCAAATCAGAATATTAAAATGATTTCTGAAGGATCATGTGACTGGAGTAATGATGCTAAAAATTCAGCTTTGAAATCACAGGAATAAATGACATTTTAAAATATATTCAAATAGAAAAGTTATTTTAAATATTAAAAATATTTCAAAATTTTACTGTTTTTGCTGTACTTTTGAGATTTTGCTAACACTTTTTACAGTGTCTGTTACACGTTACATGTAGTTATTGTAGTAATAAGATAAATTATGCATAATTACATACAAATAACCCTAAACCGAACCCTATTCCTAATTCATATTACTCAGTACTTAAAGGGGTGGTTGACTGCTTTTTTTTCTAGGCTTGACTGTGTTTATGGGGTGCAGTCAAATATATGTTCATGCTTAGTTTCTTTCCACACCTCTCTGTCCCTTCTCTGTTAAATGCCCAGATTATTTCCTGGTTTTATGAAGCCCCTCCCTCAGAAATACGTGATGGGCTTCTGATTGGTTAGCTGGTCCAGTGTGTTGTGATTGGCTAAACCGCCTCTACTGCGCGTCTGAACGTCCCACCCTTCAGCTCAGCGGCATGTGCTCCAGTTGTATTGTAAACAATGGCGTCATCTATATTGCT
The DNA here is from genome assembly GCA_021397915.2 of Tor tambroides. Lineage (NCBI taxonomy): Eukaryota > Metazoa > Chordata > Actinopteri > Cypriniformes > Cyprinidae > Tor > Tor tambroides. The sequence goes on from JAFVLL020016734.1 coordinate 19,083, forward strand.
TATCAATTTGAGCCCAAATGAGACGCAGAGGATATTAGTGAAGAGGATCGTACAGAACCTGTGCAAGCACGGCTTTTAATGGTTTTTTTTGGTTCATACTTTTAGATACGCTGTTATTTGTAAGTGCTACTGCTTCTGATAGCTTTTAATATACGGTTTTATCCTGATTTAAGCTTTAATACAGCACAGCAACCGCACGCGCGTCCATGTATAACACTTCTCATAGCCATGTGAAAATAAGTGTATAATTGGAACAGTTTGTTGGAGCTGATCTGACGATCTGAATGAGAGAGAGAGAGAAAGAGAGATGCAGTATTAAGAACCGCTGTTTTAATGATTTTGAAACTTGTGAATCCATTAGAATCGATAGAAGACAGAATCGCGATTCATATATGAATAGATTTTTACGTGCACCCGTAGTGTTCTCTTCCTCTTCTCTAAAGCAGCGTAGCATGGCCTCGCCCCTTTGCTGCATGTTCCCGGGGGCGGGGTTTATCTGGGTCCGTGACGTATCTGACCCGGGAAGTAACTCGTTGTAGTCCCTTACCTGTCGTTTTTGTAGGCATTAAACTGCCAGAATTTTAAAAGACGATATCTCCGTTTGCATTGAACTTTCAGCTTCGTAACTTTGCAGATATTGTTTATGCTCAAACAGCAACATTACACACTAACTAACGTTAAAAAAGTAAAATCGCAATCAACCACCCCTTTAAATGTATGATTACACTGTTACAAGGTTATATTAAAATAAAGTGTGAAAGTCTAGGAAATCAAAACTTTTAAGCTCCAAATAAGCCAAAGGCATCATAAAAGAAAACCATGTGACTCCAGCGGTTTAATCCAGATTTTATGTAGCCATGAAATGTATGCGCATTGTGTTGCGAAAAAAAGAAAAAGTCTTTATTCACAAAATATCTTCACTTCTGCATACTGTAGCTCTCTGAATTTTAATTTTTTGGGTGAACTATACCTTTAAATTGTTCATTCTGGCAGCACATAGACAGGTCTTCTTTCCTGCGTTCTGCTTTTATCCGTGCCAGTGAAAGTTCTTTGGAAGTTCGTAGTAAACTCTGTCCCTCCCAGCGCAGTCCCAAGCTTTTCCTGCTTCCCAGCTCCCCCCACCCCTGTCATGCGATGGGGAGTTCCTCTGGAATAAGGCCCCCTGGTTTACACAGCTGTGGGATATTTCCTTTAAAGGAAGTGAGCCGGACCCTCACCGGTCCGCCTGGTGGGCTTTGGGCTGAACTGCTCCAGTGGCAGGACTCTCATCTCGTTGTGCTATGACTTTCCATAACACTCAATGCCTCTTGTTTAGATTTCCACGATTTCAGTAGTTTGGACTTACTGTAGTGTTCAGTAATGGCTAATGTTGTGAAATAGAGGCGGTTAGGTGGATGCGTATTGTGTGTTGTTTTTCATCTGCTCAGGGCAGGCCTGTAAGGATTTGACACAGCACAAACAGTGAGTTTCGTAATACGCAGAGACGGGGCGGGTTACAGATACCGCAGTTTTGCATTTTTGGGCGGCTGACAGGAAAACCCTGATCTGTCATCATTCTTGGCGCAGAGTTCAATGAAGGACTCTGTAATTAGCACTGGTGTTAAAATGGTAAGCCTTCTGCTCCTAGTCACCTTTCTGTTCATCAATCAATGTCTCTTTCCTCAATACTAAACTTTGCGCACACACACACACACGCACACACACACACACACACACACACACACACACACACACACACAGATCTCTTGCGTGGACTGATTCAGAGCATAACTACTTAAAAGTAAAAGTTTGCCCAAAAATCTGTCGGCATTTACGCACCCTCATGTTGTTCTAAACCTGTATAGTTTTCTTCCTACGTAAAACTGGTTTCCAGAATTTACTTTTTTGGCAAATCTGTCAATGGCAAGTAAACAGGGTAAACTGATCAACCATAAACAGTATTTCACATTATTTACACTATTATTTAGCTGTTTTTTTCTTGCATATTTGTAGACAACATAGGTGCACTGTTTCAGTCACACAAAGTGAAACCGCACCTTTCCTAATTGCATTGTCATGTGGTTCCTCATTCATTTCATTTTGATGGCTTAATATTTCACACATGCTTTATGAGATGAGAAAAATAAATGCAGTATCTACTTGTAGTAGTACATTTTAAGTTGAAAAGTCAAATTAAGTTTTCTTTAATAGTAGACACTGATTTGCACACATTATTGTGAGTCTGACTAACATTCTTAACCTAAACAAGGTCTGTTATAACGGTAACTATATATAGCATCCACACCAGCAGAAGATAATGTTCTGTTCACTATAAACGTACTACATTTTTGTCGTTTGCTGCTTTAAATGCTCAAGCTTATAAAAGTTGTGTGGATTCTGATGTTGTTTTTATCGTTAAAAATGTTCTGAAATTATTATGATGATATTGTTAGGATTCTAATTGTGGTGTGGACTTTGCTATTTTAATTGATTTAAGTTGATTACTAAAACTTTATGGTTATCGTATAGTAGCCCTCACCGGTACTATAGAAAGGATGGTGTTATTATGTTTTTCAAATTTAAGTACCGACTTGATGCCGAAGTACCAGTAATTATGTCAGCACTTATCTTTGATGTGAACAGGCTTTTGCAGTTCCAAATAAAGTTATAGACCAACTAGCGAGTTTTCTTAAAGGGATAGATCACCCAAAATGAAAATTCTGTCATTAATTACTCACCCTCAACCTGTAAGACCTTCTTTGGAACGCAAAAAATTAAGATATTTTTAATGAAATCCAAGACCTTTCTGACCCTCCATAGACAGCAAAGGCAACTGACACGTTCAAGGCCCAGAAAGGTAGTAAGGACATTGTTAAAATAGTCCATGTGACATCAGTGGTTCAACTGTAGCAAATGAAGCTACGAGAATACTTTTTGTACGCAAAGAAAACAAAAATAACGACTTTATTCAACAATGTTTTTTTTTCTCTTCTGACCCTTACTACCTTTCTGGGTCTTGAACATGGTGGTTGCGTTGCTGTCTCTGGAGGGTCAAAAAGCACACAGATTTCATCAAAGATGTCTTAATTTGTGTTCTGAAGATAAACATAGGTCTTAGGGGTTTGGAACGACATGAGGGTGAGTAATTAATGACACAATTTTCATTTTTGGGTGAACTATCCTTTTAAAGCCATGGTCACACTAGTTGTTGTTTTTTCATCACACTCTGTGTCTTTTTTAAAACATAAATTCAACATATAACAATCATTCATAACAATAAATTCAAAATATACAGTCTACTCCACTTTCTTACAATGTTGCAATCCTGCCGCTTTGTGATGTTTTATGTCAGCAGAGCGGATTCTTGTCATTTGTTAATTTTTAATCCTGCTTGGAACTCAGAAGGGACAGCAGAATATTCTCATCGGTCCTTTCTGTACAGTGAAAGTGAACAGTAATTGATGCTGTGGAGCTGCAAAAAGGATAAAGAAGAACCATGAAAGTAGTTCATACAATCATGGGTGCAATTCTTGAATCTTATTTGTGATTGCACAAAATTCAAAACAAGATATGTTATCAGCAGCGTTTTTATTTTTGGAGATTGGCAGCACTTGTGCCCATCCACTATCAGTGCATGGAAATAACAATATTCTTTGTGTTCCACTGTAGAAAAAAATTCATATATGTTTGGAGTGGCATTTATCCTTTTTAAAGCGTTCATACTAAATGAGTTTCCTCAAACAGCTGCAAGTTACGATACCATAAAACCTCCTGCAAGCTACAATTCCACAAGATCTTCTGCTTTTTATGTGAATTTCTTCCAGCAGGGAAATTCTTCACTCTGGCAGGCCTGTATTCAGTATCATATGTCTCCCAGCAGTAACTCCACCATCGTGGCTGTTTTTCTGGTCTCTCCACTGCGCTGGTTTCACTCCAGAGAATGGCAGAAATGCATCCCAGTGCCTGCTTCGCTCCTCTGCTCACCGCCTGCTTTTGTTGTTTCCCTAATTCATAATGACGTTTTAAAGAAGACCGTATTTCACTCGCTGTTTTCACAAGACCACGGGCCTGTTTCAAAAACCGCATTCAGCAAGCAAAATAAATCCTGTAGGGCTATTCTTCATTCTGCTCAACGATAGCAATTGATTTTGCATCTCTCCAGGCAATGAGTGGAAGACGTATCTGTTGCGATGGTGAGGTCACTGTTGTTCTGCCCTTCTGGAAACAGTTAGGATTTGAAAGAAGCTTTTCTTTGTTTGAAGGTTCTCTCCGTGTTGTACGTGCTGTGGAAGTGGCGCAGGGTTGGGCACTTGTTAAAGGTCAGGAGAGAAGCCCAGCGTTACTTTGTGCCAACATGCACCCAGTTTCCTTCACACTGTCCTCTTTGTTTCCAGACCTTACAGGAACCACGTTGCCATGCATCCAGCTGATGGATCGCTCTCGCATGCTTGGAGGAATTGTTCTGTGAAAAAGTCACTTGTTGTTAGAGGCTTATGCATTGTGGGGAAGCGCTAGAAGCATGTAGAAATCAAATGTTAGCGAGATATTTGTTTAACAGAGTGGGATGAGTTACCTTTTTTAGCAGATGAAGAAAATTTTGGGTTTTCTGGGTATTCTATGTGGTTGGTTGCTTGCTGACATACTATTTAAAAGTTTGGGGTCTATTTTTTATTTTTGAGAAGTTAGTACTTTTATTCAGCAAGAATTCATAAAATTTAACTTGTACAGAAAATGAGAATATTGCATAAAACTTATGCCAGTAAAGCACCGTTTGCATCACTTGTGTTCAAGAGAACAAAATCGTCACTTCCTTGGAAACTAGCAAAAAGTAATAATAAAAATGAAAGTTGCTGCAACCAGGGAAGCATGTGGTACCTTTTTCCTACCTAGTAAATTATGGTTTTGTGTATGCAAAACGCAGTAAATGATGTCATGCTATTTTTCATTCAGAAGCAGATGCAGTCTTGCAATACAGTTATGCAAAACAACCCCCCCCCCCCAAAATAGACTTTGTCTCAGGCATTTAAGAAATATTAAAATAATATTTTAAGAAATATCTAAACAATATTTTAAGTTTGTGTGCAATGAGATTGGAAAACTGGACAAACCAGTGGATCAATCACATGATCTGAGACAAAGTCACATGATTCTATTTTGCACATCAAGGAATTTATATGGTTAATGTGTTTCCATCGTATTTTATGTATGCTTCTTATTGGATAAAAGATTATCCACCTCAATTGAACGCATAAGTTTTTAGTGCGCATTTTAAGATTTTATGCACTTTTTTTCATGTGATAATAAATTTACATAAAAATATGGATGAAAACATAGCTACTGACAGTAAAGACATTTACAGTATCATTAAAGAGTCCCGTTTCAAATAAATACTGTTATTTTGAACGTTGTATTGATCAAAGATTCATCAAAAAATGTGTCATGGTTTCCACAAAAATATGAAGCAGCACAACTTTTTTCAACATTGATAATGATCAGAAATGTTTCGTTGTCAGCGAATCAGAATATTAGAATGATTTCTGAAGGATCATGTGACACTGAAGACTGGAGTAATGATGCTGAAAATTCAGCTTTGATCACAGGAATAAATTACATTTTAACATATATTACAGTAGAAAAATTATTATTGTACATTGTAGTAATATTTTGAAATTGTATTATTTTACTGTATTTTTAATCAAGTATAAGTAACTAGTAACTGTATACCTTTTTTTTTTTAACATGCCAGGCGAGTTGAGGTATTGTTCATGTCCGTAGCACAAACTGTGATGGATGAGTTGCATGCTAAAGTTGAATACTTAGAGTCAAGGGTTAAAGGTTAAGTATGAGCAGTGGTGATATTGATGCTTGTCTTGGCAAACACACAACCACTAATAGAGTTTGTAATGTCTTGTGAACATCTTTGTTTGTCTTGGTTCTCATCACATCATCCTGGTTTCTACTTTATCATATAGTCTGAGTTTCAGACTGTTTAGATTTCCCTCCATCTGTTCAGCTTAATAGTTGTATTCTCTTGTGGTTTATGGAATTCCACAAATTTCTGATGCCGTCTGCATTTTCCCAGACTCGCAGGCAGGGAACGACCCCATATAAGTTCATGTCAGAGTTGATCACATTATGCCACTCCTCCAGACTGGTTTCCTGTTTTTAGAGTTAAGTTGAAAAACTGCAGCATCTCAAGCTTTCCAAGTGCTGAATTTGGTAGATTTGCAATGCTGGGCCTTTATAGGGGCCTATGAATTCAGCAAAGATGTGGACAGAATAATTAAATCCAGTAAAATTGTTGTATAATTAACAAATCAAAAGTAGGGCTGTATGCAAATAATCAAAGCTCTTTTTTGCAGCACTTAATTTGACTTAATTTGGTTTATTGTAAAGGATTTTTTTTCACATTTTAAAAGATGATTCAGTTGTTAAAGTTTTATGAATTAATTCGATTACCACTATATATATATATTTTTTTTGATAAATTTGTATAAAATCCAGAAGAATTAAAGCAGATTTTGGGGAAGGAAAAAAAGCCCTATTACTGTTAAAATTTGATGAAATGCTTTTCGACGATTAAAGGGATAGTTCACCCAAAAATGAAAATTACCCCATGATTTATGTAGCAAATTTGCTTAAAAGGGAATTGTATATAAATAATTACAATTAATTATATCGGCTGACAGTAATAACTGTCGCAGAATTAAATTGCCATCAACTAATCTGTTCGTCCAGCGATCATTAAGTTCATATCAACTCTAAGAAAGGATATTTTCTTGGCCACAGAAAATACTTTTCTAAGTATTAATGCATTAGAGCATGTAGCTAGGGTCAAAATCGTAAAGAGACATTTAATTTGCAAGGCAGAACCAGAAACTCATGTAATTTGTGCACACAACTTTTATTAACTAAACACTAACACACCTAACTAATCTAAACAAACAAACGAATAAACATGCACTCATGCGTACATACAAAGGGGAGCTAAAGTGGGTGAATGAAGCCATTAGAGAAACCAGAGAATGCAGTTATGGAAAGAGTCAGTTAACCACCTGTTTAAAACCATCAGCGCCGTTTATAACGGGTCTATAACTTATACTAAACCTCTGTTTCGTTTAGTTATATGTACGATACTTGCATTCCTTGGTCGATGCAGTCTCGGATGAAAGTTCTGATGGTTTGAAGGTTTGGTGGTGTTGGAGTTCTTCAAGTTCTTCCGGGTCTGCAGGGTGATGAACTCCAAAAGATGTTATTCTGGCTCGGTAATTGGGAGTTTCTTCCCAGGTAGAAAGGGAAAAATAGCTAAGAAATAGATCTGCTGAGGATCCTTGGTTGAATGGAGTCAAGGCCGCAAGGCCTGGCGCAAAACTTAAAGGTGTTCAGAAGAGTTCTAGCTCACATCTTCATCCTCTTAGTAGTCTAACAGAAACGCAGACCTGGGTGGCGTCACTGATGTGAGAGCTTTATCTGCTATGGAGAGTCACACCTCTGGGATGTCAAAGAGCCAGTTGGAGCTCTGGACTTTGGAGGGAAAGTTTTATTGCTCTTTGTTTCCATGCATGGTAATTTGCATAGGTAATTTGCCTGGGTTAATGCACAGGCTACTAAAGATTCTTAGGATGCTTACATGTTGCATAGTTATCGACATAAAATATACACTCTCAATTAAATCATCCGAAGACGAATAGATAGACCAAACATGATACAGTTAAAGTGATATTAACTAGTGATCTATTATAAGCATGCATAGAACAGGATACAATACACAAAAACATATACAAGAACAGTAATAATATACTTAAAGAAATGTGTGTTCCTTCAAAGAAAGGTTTTTCAATGAATTAATTAGAGAAGAGTCCATTTTTATGGTGTATTATGTGTCTTTCCTATGGAAAGTGTAGTGAGAGAGAGCTCTCCACATGCCATTAGGTTGTAAAGTTTATCTGGCCTGGCAAAAGTCTCCTGGTTGCCATGGTAACCAGGGGCCTGGAGTCATTGACAGACATACCAGCACCCAGTATGTGTATTGGGGGGGGGGGGTCTGTGACCATTTGTTAAAGAACTAATTTGATTTGTTAAATCAAATGCAAAATTGTGTGTCTGATTCGTCCAAACGCTACATTTACTCACCCTCAAGCCTTCCTAGGTGTATATGACTTACTTCTTTCAGACAAGTACAATCTGAGTTATATTTAAAAATGTCCTTTATTAAAAAATGCATTTTTTATGATGAATGGATGTACTTTTTTGGGCTTCAAAATCTCATCCCCCTTTCACTGGCATTATAAAGAGCCAGGACATTTTTTTTTTTAATATAACTCAGATTGTATTCGTCTGAAAGAAAGTAAGCCATATACACTTAGAAAGGCTTGAGGGTGAGTAAATCATGGGGTAATTTTCATTTTTGTGTGAACTGTCCCTTTAAAATTTACACTATTAAAACAGAATTCAGAAAATATTAAAAAGGAAAACACAATTTATGGGGGAAAAAAAAAAGAAGAATCTGGGAAAAATAAAATAAATTCCGTAGGACCATAGCCTTAGCAAGCACCACAAGTTACCCAAAATATTTAAGGAACAGGCATGCAAATGGAGACAGTGTGAATGATGGCTGTTCAGATTTGGTGGAAATCTGCAGGCTCAAATTCCGCTCACTCGTTATTCACCGTCCAACAGAAGTGATGAGTGAGTCACGTCCCGAAATCTCTGACGTAATCTCTCGTTCTCTGTCCCGCAGGAGAATCAGGTTTGGGGAAGTCTACACTCATCAACTCCTTGTTCCTGACAGACTTGTATTCTCCAGAGTATCCCGGACCCTCTCACAGAATCAAGAAAACCGTTCAGGTAAGATGCGCTCGGCATACGGGTGTGAGCTCACTACTCTAACATCACTCTGATTCCCTCAACGAAAACCCAATTTTCCATTGGTTTTAGGATTATTGTAAAAAAATAAGCTCGGTGACTAACAAAAGTTTGATTCTTACTCATTTTGTTCATCATGATAATCTTCACAACTTTATCAATTTTGATGCCTAAATACAACCACCAGAAGTAAAAAGCTAAAAGTAGGCTCTAAATGAACTACACCACGGTCACATGACTTCAGCATCACTACAATTAAGCTTCTGTTTCCCTGATGAGGCTGTGAAAGCAACCAGTGAGTAGATGAGTTTAGGCATTTAACCAAAAGCACATTTAAAAAACCCATTGACGTCAGGGTGATGGAATGGAAAGCGCTAAAATGCAACTCGTTTACGGGTTTTGACCTGCAAAAGTACATCATTCCTACAGCACTCTGTGTTTCTCGCAGCTGGATCGCGTATGCTTCAGTCTGCCTTCTGTAGGGTTAAATTTGTTACCAAATCAGCAGTATTCTGGCATCGGCCTAACATCAGACTGTTACTTAGGAGCTCATGGTAAAGATGGCTTCTCATTTCTCTGTGACGTGGCCTGCAGCTGTCAATCAAATGAGCATTAGAACTGGATTGACAGGCGCTGTCAGTCACTGTCAAGTACAGGTGCAGCCCATCATCCCTCACTGGCTTTTGTGGTATGTGGTTCAACAGCTATTGCAAAGAATGCAGTGATTGCAGCGCCATGCTGAAACACACATTTCAGGTGTTTTTGCGGTCTGTAAGACTTGATCCAGGTCTTAGGGGTTGTGTGGACCACTTTCATGAGGTACTTTCTTATCTTAGAGTGTGTAGATTGGTACAGCTGTGTGAAACGCTATACAAAAGCTATCTTGATTGAGATGACTGTGATGCATTACGTAACTGCAATCATATGACTGTCATGGACAGAGATGTGTTTGCACATGATGTACTGACATCCTTTGCAGTCCAACAGAAATCAGTTAATCTAGTTTTTGATGTTTAGGCAGCTAATGATCCCAAATGCCATGGGGATAAACTGTTGTAGGGCTGCATGATTTGAGGAAAAAGCCAAAATTTTTTTTTTTTTCTTCCTGATTTACAAATTGCAATTGCGATTTTTAAAATGTAATTTTAAAAAAAAATACTTAAGGTTTGTTGTGCCTTTTTGTAAGGCTACACAATTTGGCCACAATTTTGTGGTTATATATTAATATGGTTACAAAAATAAAAAAATAAATATAAATAAGTAAATATTTTTTTATTTATATAATATTTTATATAAATATAAGAAACAAAATAAGGAATTACTTTTGTAATATTTCACTGTAAAATAAAAAATCAAGTATTTGAGAACAATAATAATAATTTATAATTATACTTTTTGACCACAATTTTATTGTATATCAATATGGCTATAAAATCAATCAAAATAAGAAATCACTGTTGTAAACTTATAACAATAATAATTTTATTTTACATTACAACTAGAATTACGATACGTATATTTATTTTTGTCTTAATTTATTTTCAAATGTTAAACAATCAAACTTCTATTTTGATGGAAAACCTGAACTTCTCTCGTTTAAATGAATACAGTGCCAGACTTCACTGAAACACAGAGCACATTCATTTATTTCAATAAATCTCAGCCTTTGTGATTTAATAACCACACTAAGCCATATTGCAGTTTCGGTTTTATTTCTGTTAATCATGCAGCCTTTTGCTAAACACGTTCATCTCTAATCATAATGTTTTTGTTGAGTGTGATAATGTCTGTGCTGATAGATCTGATAGATTAAAAGCAGGTCAGTTTTGATATGATATTGCTCTTGGCTCATATCAGGTGAAGGATCAGGTTTATGTGTGGATTAATCTCAGAGAAACACGTTTTCCAGTGATGAGATGCCCTGTGGTTACTGTGGTCATATGTCTGATGAGCTGAACATACCGACTGAATAACATGACATGCTGTTATACAGTAGATGTGAACAGCGAGGTGCTGCATTAGTAACTGCTGCTAATTACTGTCACACATCAGTGCATCTGCCATATTGGAAAGGTCAAAATCCACCCATAAACGCATGCAAGCGAATTGACAGAGGCAGTGTGTTATTAATGCGTATTATCTGAATTCTCAAACTAACACCCACTTATAAAAGTAGTAACCATGGCAACCATCTTATTGGTCTGATTACAGAATGTGCAGATTGATGGAGAATAATACAGCTTTGATTGTTTTTTTTCTTCAGAGCAGTGTTATAATCACTACAATATATAACAGAAATCATTTGCACAGGAATCACTTTCGATGCTAGGCCAATTTAAAGTGTTTTTTTTTATTTTAATTCTAAATTGATAATCTAGAAATAGAATATACCAGCAAAATTACAGCAAGTATGTATTTATAAAGGATTATGTGTTGCATCTATAGGGGATTTATGACCTATATTCACTGTACAAACTTTCTGTTTCAAAATGATGGTACTGGTGACTAGGGCTGGGCAACTTTCATTTTTCATCTTAAATGGTCTGAAAGGGTCACAAGAAAGATTTCAACCAAACAGCCATTGTAGCTGAAAAGACTCAATGTTTAATTCAACAAGTAAAATGCAGTAAAAATCTAGTTAAAAATAATCCATGTTACTTACAAAATAAAACCAGGAGGAATGATATTCAGTCATATAAATGTATATGCAAAAGCATAACAAAAATTGTAAATATACACTTTCTATTTATCAAGGAACCTTGAAAAAAGTATCACTGTTTCCACAAAAATATGAAGCAGCACAACTGTTTTCAGCGTTGATGATGATAAATGTTTCCTGAGCAGCAAATCAGCATATTAGAATGATTTCTGAAGGATCATGTGACACTGAAGACTGGAGTAATGATACTGAAAATTCAGCTTTGTGTCACAGGAATAAATTACATTGTACAATATATTCACATAAAAGACAATATTTCTGATTCAAACAAATGCAGTTTTGGGCATAAGAGACTTCTTTCAAAAACATTACAAAATCTTACAGAGCCCAAACTTTCGAACAGTTTTTAATAAAACATTAAAATGAATTTTGAAAATGAAAATGAAAAATGTTTCTGTTTAATTTCTGTTAAACAGAAAACATTTCTGTTAATGCTTTTATATAAGAATAGCAAACTTAGTGTAATCCCACACTCTTTAGGAGACTTAAATAAAGTGTTTTACAATGTCTTATATTTTTAATGCTGCTTAATATTTGCTTAAAGTTTATTTCCAGAAAAACCATGAACGTTTAATATACGAGTCAGTATTCATATCTCTACTGTTAACCATGTGAAATGGGTTTATGTGCTGATGAAATACCAGAGTAAGAATCTGAAACCTCTGCTGTCATGTCAGTCTGATCATATCTCTGGTCTCTGTTCTGTCCTGCACAGTAACAATGAACTTGTGTGGTGTTGTTGCCTCAGAGAATTCTGGGAAGTGAGTCAGAGAATCAGTATGTTACAATGTGATTTGTGCATGAGGAGGAGGAAGAGAAGCTTCATTGCTGACGTTTCTCACAGTGTTGCGTCAGTCTTGTCAAAATTAAAAACTCAGGATCTGTGTGTGTGTGTGTAATAGCTGTGATTATGGGGCATGGCACACACTAACCACCCACTCTGTGGTCTGGCACTGGTGTCCTGACTATTCCAGGCCTGTGTGTGTGTGTGTGTGTGTGTGTGTGAGGAAGTGCTCATTGAGAGTAGTTATGTTGTTTATGTAAAGTGTTGGCAGCGCTCTAACTGGATATGTTTGCCATTGAAACATGAATCCGTTGTGACAGGTTAAAAGGGGAGTGTGAGTTTGTCTGTTCAATCCCTCAATACACCAATTTGTCTGTTTGTATTAAACTCAAGTAGTCTGTCAAGACTGCTAATCATCAGTGAGTGAACATGTCTTTGGCAACGCTTGGAATGAAATACTAGTATTAAATGAAGTAGTGCAGACTTGTGCAGTCAGATGAGTGTGTTGAAAGCTGAGGCTTGCTCTGTCCAGACCTTCATACCTGTGGACATCTGAACCGAGAGTCCTTGCTGATATCAGACTCTGAGAGAGATTGTTTTTGGTGTTGGTGTTTTTTTCTTTCCCCCCTTCTCAGAGTTTTCCGTTTTAGTTTTAGATTTTTATTTTATTTTATTTTATTTTTTTTATTTATTTATTTTATTCTAGGCTGCCAAAGTTAATAAATTACTTTGACAAATGATCTAAAGTTGGCATGAAACGAAAATGCATGTTATTGATCTCATTGTGAGCGATTCATCCTTTTGTTTTTTGTTTTTGTTTTTTTCAATCAAAATGTAACACTGTGTCTACACCAGACGCAATAGTTGTCATGTCGCGCCGCAACAGCTAAAATATGTCTACACTGGATGCGACAAAGCGACCATTGACGATCATTGAAATTTGTGTCAATGCATCATAAATATAATGTGGAAGCAGTTTTCTGTCGGGGATTTGTCGTGTCGTGCCGCGTGAGTGTAGACGGCATCACTGATTATAATGAGTTCTATAGTATTTTTTTCACGCCACACCGCTCGTGTCCGGCGTAGACACAATGTAATACCTTGTCACCTCAATCTCACATCCATTGGCCTCAAATCCAATTAACAACTGATGCATAGAAGTCTGTCTTTTTTTTTCTTTTTTTTTTTAAAATTTATCATTTTTCTGTACTCTGTTACACTCAAATGCATGTCACAATGCAGAACAAAATATCTTAAAATACTTCATTGTGACTCACAAGCACAAGTTTTACTTGAAAGTATCTGAGGTTATTATTGAGTTTTCAAATGCATTGGAAATGTGGTTTAGTGTTGACTTTAAAACACATCCCAAATTATTAACTAGCTGGTGTTGGTAATGCTCAGAAGATGAATTGTTCCAGTTGCCATTTCTGACAACAATACATCTGCTAGTTGCTTGAGATGTTTAACCAGACCATCTCAGCCCCTCAGCTGCCTGCATCGGGTCAGGTGAGAAAAGAACAGCCCACGCCAGCTGCTTTGTGGCTGGGCAACTACTGTCATTTTTTCCATCAACACAGGAAGTACAAAGACAAATCAAAAGCAGCGGTTTGTTTTTTGTACTCCACCTGCTCAGTGTAGTCCACTCACAGTTGGAATTTCAGATGGTTATAAAGCCAGTCAACATATTCTCATGGTTTGTAGATATTTGCTGAGTGATTTACACTGGTGTGGTGTAATTATCAGGGTGATGTCACTGATGTGGAATTGTTTGGTAAGACAGAAGATACGGGATGGGTGCTCACACCTCCCTCACTACCTCAGATCATACTTTCTGCATTTGTTGTTCCAGCACCGTTGAAGCAACTGCCTGAAACAACAGCCTGAAATATGATGCTAAAACAACTGCTTATCTTCTGACAAAATCACAACACGTGTGTCCAACACAAAGAGTGAGATGTCATAAATATACCAAAAAATAATACTTCAAACTTACCTAACTGTATTGATTGTTACTACAATTTAAAAGATACAGCTTTACTGTGTGTGTGTGTGTGTGTGTGTGTGTATATATGAAGAGTTTATTTGCAAAAACAGATAACTGTTTTTAAATTTTACATTTTTCAAAAATCATGTTTTGTTTTTTTTTATTCTGCATTCTGGTTGTTTTGATTTAAATAATAATAACTTAAAAATACAGCTAATTAACACAATAAAACGCAATAAAAACATGATAACAAAAAAAACATGATTTATGATAACTAATAAAAATGGAGTTATCTGTTTTTGCAAATATACTTT